>OZ012738.1:608576033-608871033 GCA_963859935.3 Lathyrus sativus
GACCGGCTTCGAATTTAAGCACAAAATGTAATATTTGGAACTCCATTAAATTTGTAAATCCTTAACATTTCTTATGATGGAATTGTAATATGAATGATGATGTGAATTGTTGCACCTCCTACTTTATTGATACACAACTTTTGGCCATATACTATTGTTCTTTTCAACTTTCAAATACAACAAGATAAAGATCTTGAACAATGCGTTGATTCTTCGCCTCCATTTTCAAATTAGTCATTGCAACTTGGCATACTATGTTAATGCTAAATTTTGGTTTCAACAACTTGTTCACAACTTTAACATAAACCTTTTCAAAATAAATTTGGACATGGTCTGGCCGTAAATTGAAATTTTGGTCAATATGCTAACACACTTTTGAAACACGGTTTCCAGCCATAAATTTGAATCAACACTTAAGATATTTGATCCTTAATCCGAAAACCAACTTCTGCTAACGTCCCTCTCATTATAACTTGACACAAACTCAAATTATGTCTTGCACGAAATTTCCACATGACTTGAAATTAATACACCCATGGCTTGAAGCTAAACTCCACAAATTTGGCCCATTCAAACACTCTTGTAATAAATCAATTAAGGACTCTGAATTATGTTGGTCTTGAAGTAATCCTTAAATCAAATTTCCCATAGCTTTGCAACACCCAGAATAAAATATAGAAATATGGTCTTGAAATTTGCAAATTAAATCTAAGTTTGTCACAAACTGATTTTCTAATTTAATTACGACTTGAAATTTGCAAGCTAAATCTAAGTTTGTCACAAACTGATTTGGAATCCAAACATAGCTTTACGCTTGCAATCAATTTGAACAAAGCCTGAGGCTAATAGGGTTTAAATTTCTTGAAACCCAACAATTATGTTGCGAGATAGATTTAATCATGTACTTTATACCATTGAGCATATCGTATCTGTCTGATCGTGAGAACGAGGACACACATGAGTTTGGGTACAAGGGGCTAGAGGCACATTCTTCCCACAAGAATTCAACATAAATTGCTAGAGATTATAACCACAATGAGTACATATAAAGTCTTTATAAACAAAGTCTTAGAGAATCATGGCCAGAAGTCGTGAAGCAGTCAAACATCCATTAAATACCGAAGTAGAACAAATTTGGGGTATGACAGTATGTACTATAGGTTAGTTGTACCTGCAGAACAAGGGTTCTAAAGAAGTGCCCAAAGTCATTAGTCCATCCTTCGAATATTATCAATTTCCCAACTGACTTGGTGGTTAATAATATACTCAAGAGAACCTCTTTTGAGTGTAGTATCATGTAGCAACCATTTTGGGAATACTCCCTCATAGTCCTCGCACTACTTCCTAAATAAGGCCAAAGTGAGGTTAAGGTAACTACGGTCCCCAGTATCACAAGCTCCAATCGAAAACAGTAAGTGTTTTCACGAATACTAGCTCAATAGAACCATTTTCGAAAGGGCCTCAACTGAGCGGTGATTCTCAAGTCAGCTTGGTCGGGAATCACTCCCTATAAGCCTCGTCGAATATATCACCTTCCTATAATAATGTCACTCAAGTTCGGGTGTAGGACTTATCTCACAACAAAGATACCCCAAGCAAGGTACAATAGATATTATATATACAAGAAAACAAGCAAATAATGAAGCAAATAACAGAAAATAAACAAAGTAGGGGTAACCCGTAAAAGTTTGAATTCTCCCCAGTGAAGTCACCATTTTCTGTTGCGGTGAGAATAGGATATCAAATTATTAATTAATTTGAATCGCAAATCTTTAATTCACAACCGGTCTTTAATTTATCCGAAGGAAAGGTCAAAGAAAGGAAAAACCTAATTTTTGCATCATAAACACCATGCGAGGAGAGATCTAGGTAAGGGGCTGGTTAAGCTTAGGGAAGGTACTAGCACCCTAAACTTCTGTAGTACTCTACAAGAGCCTTTTGTTTAAAGTTTACTATTTACTTTTTATCTGCCTCAAGGTATATTGCTAAGGGTTAGAAGGTGAAAAGAAAGACCTAAGGGTTAGTCCTAAGTTTACTCACTAAGACTCGCATCTTGTGCCTACGTATCCGAGGTAGGGGATGGAATTAGAGTAATCGTAGTTCCCCTTGAAAGGGAGGGTAGAAACTTCTTGATTGTGGTCAAGGTTTCATGGGGAATAAGCGTTCTTAAGGAAGCGCTTACGTGGAGTTCTGCGACTCCTATTTCTACGTTGTAAAGTAGTTGAATTGAAATGAAAGGGTTAAACTAGGTATTCCACGACGGGAAACCTAATACAGAGTGCGGCGACTCCTTAACCTAATGCTAGGGTAAAGGGTAATTTGGTCCACGGCGGGACGCCTATGCAATTAGGGTTTTGAATGGGTCAAAGGAGAGGACTATTGACTCAACGGTCAAACGGCTAGACCTAATCCTTCGGAGGGTTTAACGGTAAATGATGTCATGCAAAATAATTAAAGCGGCAGTATGAAAATATGGAAATGTGCGAAAGCAGTAAAGAACATGCACAGCGACGATATACTCGCATAAGTTACAACCATAAAAAATGCAAAAATAACGACGGAATAGAAAGCGACGATATCCTCGCATAATTACAACCGGAAGAAATGAATATGGAAAATAACAGGATTAGTAACCAAAGCCCAACGAGAGACGATGAAAGTTAGATGAACAATTAAAAGGAACTGTTAGGAATTTTTTTTTTGAATTTTTATTTAAAGAAAAGAACAATTAATTTTAATTTTTGAAAAGAAAGGTTAATTTAATTTTTAAATTAATTGTTAGTAATTACTAAAAATGGATTGTTTTTAATGAATTTAATAATAATTTTTTTAATGAGTGTTAATGTGAAATTTTAATTAAAACATAAAAGAAACGAGTTTAATATTAAATTATACAAAAAATGGGTTTTTTAATTACAAGTTATTAAAAAAAATATTACTAACTATAAGTTATTAAAAAAATTTTACTAACTGGAAGTTATTGAAAAAAGCTGCTAATGGTTAGTTATTAAAAAAAAATTATAAGTTATGAAAAACAAATGGTTTTTAATTATAAAAAAAAGGTTTTTGATTATAAGTTGTAAAACAAATGGGATTTTCTTATTATCAGTTATGAAACAAATTAATCACTAAAAAATAAATAAAAATAATAAAAATAAAATAGAAAACAAGTAATAAAGGGGAGGGGGAATGGTTCTGCTGAACGTGCTTCATTAGGTTTTTTTTTACTCTCCTTCTTCTCCCCTTTGCGGCTGCGCGGTAGCTTCCATGGATGAGTCCTGAAGCTTTTATGTTCTTCTTCCATTCTTGCGTGTTAGAAGCTTTGCATGTTCGTAGCTCCTTCTCTTCTTCTTTCCTTGTTCTTTTCCTGCAAGAAAAAATGAAATAAACGGTTAAGAGAGAGGAGTTGTTCACCCTTTTTTTTTCCTATGGGGTTTAAAGCAGTTGAAATTGATGGCGATCCATGGTTGTTGTTTTGGCCGGTGATGTTAAACTGAGGCCATGGTGGTTGCGCAATGACGGTTGTTCGCGGTTCTGTTTGGGAACAGCCACCGGGTGTGCTTGGCCGACGTCGAAACCTTAGGGTTTCTGCCGCCGCCTCCTTGTGGGTGTAACTCTTGAGTTCCGATGATGGATCTTTGATGTTCGTTCTCTGATGAAGATGATGAACATTTGGATGCTCTTTTTCTTCTGGGTTTCGTTATTCTTGTTCTTTCGATGGCCGGCGGATAGATTTTTCTTGGTTCGTCTGATGAACTGGGTTCTTCATGTTCTTCCGAAGAATCCCCCCCCCCATATTTTTTCCTGATGATGTATCCTTTTATTACTGAGGAACTTGCTGAACTCGTGGGCTTCGGTGTTGTTTGATTATGATTTTGGGTGATGAAGTTTTAACCTTAAGTGAGTTGTTGCGTTTTACATGGAGCTTTTCCAGGATCTGTTGCTGTTATGATTTGTTTGTGGCGAAATTCATGGCTGAAATTTTGGCTTGATTGTTGGATCCGTTTGGTCCTGCGTTTTGCTGTTTGATCCATTTTGGGTCCAGGATTTTGAGAAATGTTGTTAAGGCCCTGTTTGGCAAAACCATTTTTCCATGAAAAAAAATGATTTTCTCGAAAGCGATTTTTCAAAACCACTTTTCCTGAAAATCACTTTTAAAAATCACTTTTCTCTCTCTTGGCTGTAATTAGAACAGATTCTGTCGTTCTTGTGTCGAGGTCGAAAAAAAATAAGTCGGGAGCTGGCTTCGACTTCGTCGTTGCCCTCCCGACGTACCCGATGATGAAATTAAACTGAGGGTATCGGATTACAACCAAAAAACTGTTTTTCTAACCAATTAAAATTATTTTCTCGGTTGTCGATTTTTTTGTGCAGGTCTGGGAACAATAAAGTCGAGGAATAAGACGACTTTAGGACAATTAGGAATTTTTAGGAATTAAGGATTTATTTTGTAATTAATCTTGTAATTGGAACTATTCTTGTAATATTGTAATAAAAATAGAATTTAAATGAATAAATTCAATTTTACTATTTTTCCCAATCCATTTCTCCGATAAAATTTCCAAATAAACTCTCCGATTAAAATCTCCGAATAACTTCTCTAAATAATTCGTCTGCTTAACTCATACGAATGAATTAAATTTATCCGATTAACTCCTCCAAGTACGTTCGTCCAAATGAATTCGTCTGACTAAATTTATCCAAATAAAATCAACTGCTTAAATCCATACAAGCAGATTCAACTGATTCCATTTACCCGACTAAATCCGTCTGACTAAGCCAAACTAAACTCATTCAAATAAATTAAAAATAAACTCATCCAAATAAATTCACCCGACTAGTTTCCTCTGGTTAAAACTTGTCTGATTAAACTAATCGATTAAGCTTTGCCCTTCCAAACTCCGAATTCGACAAATTAACCATCCCGCACCATTTAAATTCAACATAATCGAGCTCAAAAAAATCCCTTTGCATATCATTTCGAACTCGATATTAACGTCAATGAATATGGCCGTGAACAGATAAGTAGAGAAATTCAGTTAAAACGGCAAAATGAAATGTCCTCCATCTTGAAAATTCAAACCGCCTCTCGAACATTTCAACTCGGCATCCTGAATCAACTCGGCTAATAATCATGATTAAGCCAACAGATGTTCATTATAAATTCAACGCGACCCGAAATTCTACTATTCCCTTAAAATTGACCGTTGACCAGTGGAAAGCAGAAAACGTGCGTCTGTCAAAGTAAATTCTTCAAAGCAAAATCTTCGCACTGATTCGACCCGAATCCACCGATATCTTAACATATTCAGCTCCATATGGCTTAGGAATCAAACAACATTTAGGAAAACCGCCTGACGACCGAATCTCAGCTTTTGAACAAAATGCTGGGTCACGAGAAATCTGACGTCGAAACTGTCGTAAAATTTCGCTCATCATCAAACAAGTCACATGACTCAGAGACGTAAACCCCAATTGCTCGAGGGATTCCTAAGGACGACTCAGCTTCACAATTGTCAGCGGGCTGCAAATAAATGACCATTTTGTCCTTCACCTATTAAACTGCGCACAGTGTGATTTTTCCTGCCAAACCAACAAACTGAGCAAACTGGTTAGTAGTTAGTTACAATGCAATGTAGGATGAGATGACGTGCGAAATGAACCTAATAATCTCAGGGAAAATTTTGGGGTATTACATGTTTCATGTGTCACAACTTCGGAAGCACATTGCTAATTCATCTCACGTGCTTCAAAGGGATGAAGTGCAGATTCAGGATAATCTCACCGTGGAAGCGATGTTGTTAAGGACCGTGGATCACAAGATGAAACAGCTAAGGGGCAAAGAAATTCCTTTAGTGAGAGTAGCTTGGGGAGGAGCTGCTGGAGGAAGTGTGGCCTGAGAATTAGAGAGAAATATGCGAGAGTCGTATCCGGCATTGTTCTCAGCAGGTACATTTTGGAGGACAAAAATATTTTATGTGGGGCAGAGTTGTAATACCCCATTTAATTATTTAGTCGTTTTATGATTATTTTGTGTGATTATTCTGGACATTGTCTTGGTAAAGGGTAAGTGTGTATGGGTGGGTGTGAGAGCTTAGTAGAATGACTTAATCGGAGTTAAAGGCTGAGATAATGTTGTAATGATAATAATATAAATAATGAGATACTTCATTATTATTATTATTATTATTACTATTATTATTATTATTACCGTTAATATTATTATTATTATTATTATTATTATTATTATTATTATTATTATTATTATTATTAATGTTGTTATTATTATTAAGACTACTAATATTATCATAAGTATTATTAGGATCATTATTTGGATTATTATCATTATTAAGAAAAATTAAAAAGAAATAAAACATAATTAGGAGAGATCAGTGGGAGGTTACAGAATCAGTTTCACGTAAAAGAGAAAGAAAGGAAGAAAGAAGGAGAGCTAGGGCAAGAGACTTTTCCAGCAATGTTAAAGAGAGAAAGCGTGAAATTCAAGTAAGGGGTGATAATGGATTTTCTAATGGTGATAATAATATGAGAGGGTAGTGAGGGTTCCTTTCCCTTTTAAGATTTTCTGTACATTATTTATTTTCCTTGTATGATTGCTATGTTTGTGTAATATGCTGATCAGTGCATTTTGATGCACCTTCCTCTATGTTTAGACTTAAGCATTTCTATATTTTGGTTTGTTTATTTTGCTATTTTATGATATTTTTATAATTCAATTTATTTTTAGCCTTATTTGATTTTCGTTTGTTATTTTCAGCATTAGCAGCTTTTAATGAAAAATTCATAACCGGAGCTACAGGAATCGGATCGAGACATTCTACTAGTCGTTGGAAAGCTAAGAAAAAGATATACAACTTTTATGTTTCACGAAGAAGCTGATTCGGATTACTTAATGCTTGAATAATTCGTTGAAGTTCTGATTGTAATAATTTAGTTGTTTTAGGTCATCCCTATTGGGCCTGGTTTATGTCTCCAACCCAGTTGAGTGTGTAACGCAAATCTTATTCTGTTTATAAGGTTTGCTACCGTGCTACAGTAGTTTTTCACCCTAGTTTTTTTGAATTTTATTTTGCTTTCATGTTTTCCATGGCGAACTAATTCTGAGGGAAAATCTGCCGGTTTCGAATCCCGTAATTCTTTAAGGTTTATTTTAATTCCGATTTAAGTCAATTCCGTTCTAATTCATTTTATAAATTCGTTTGCTTAATTCGTTATTATAAGATAAATTGAATTTAATTTGATCGATCAATGTTTCTTAACTTAATCGCAGATTAACTTAGCTTAATTCGGTAATTAGGAATATAAGTCGTGCGGTATTGTCGACGCTTGTTCGTTAATAGTGCAATCGAATAGGGATTGGAACCGCTTGGGAATTGAAATTGTAATGACCAATGATAAGTTGGGAGTCAAACCGGTAGATCTATCTGTTTTCATCACTTATTCCAAAGTCACTTATTTTACTGCTTATTTTTGTAATCGAATCATAAATCAAAACAACCCCCTATAATCGTTTTCAATTGGCTATTTTATAAATAAGAATCCTTGTGAATCGACATCCGAGTTACCATCACTTTACTACGTGTTTTTCAAATCACTCGATTTTGATCCGCGCGCGACAGTGGGTTAAATTAGCGTCATTGCCGGGGATTTTTGTTAATTTTAGCCAATTTAAGAATTTTAATTTTAGAGTTTTGTTAGAGTTTTTGTTTTTTTGTTTTTTGTTTTTTTGTGTTAATTTTTAGGGTTGCAGACTAGGGGTAAGCGTTTCAGCCTATCAGGTAAGTTGAAAGCTATTGTTTTGATTTGCTCCAAATTTTTTCCAAAAAAATCAAAAAAAATCGACAAACAATACTCCTTTAGAATAGAATTCTAAAAGATTTTGACCCTGAAAATCGCAAATTCCTTATTTTTCTATTTTATTTGATTTAATTTCTATTTTCGTATTTTCAAAAAAATCTGAACTTTTTTGTAAAGATTTATTCTGATTTTATTTGATTTTTAGTAATATTTTGATGATTTTTAGATTTTATTTTATTCGTTTTTCTATTTTTCCACTCTTTTTCTAAATAGGGACATTGTTGGTATTTTCCTAATTGTTGCTGAATTAGTTCTTTGTTTTTTTTCTTTGTTGATTTTCCTATTAAATTTAACATGGCTAACCAAAAAACTCTTAGAGAACTTGCTGCTCCTGATATGAATTATAATGATTTATGTATTAAATATTATGTTGTTACTGTACCTTTTGAATTGAAACCTAGTTTAATACACTTGTTGCCAAGGTTTAATGGTCTTACAGGTGAGGACCCGTATAGACATCTGAAAGAATTCCAGGTTGTGTGCTCTATAACTTTGAGACTTGAAGGAATCACAGAAGATCACATCAAGGTGAGAGCCTTCCCGCTTTCACTACAGGGAGCTGCCAAAGATTGGTTTTACTATCTTGAGCCTAATTCTGTCATAATCTGGAACGATTTGAAGAAAGTCTTCCTACAGAGATAATTTCCTGCCTCAAGAGCTGCCTCAATCAGAAAAGATATATGTGATATTAGACAGATTGACATGGAATCATTATCCGAATACTGGGAGAGATTCAAACAATTAGTGTCCAGCTGTCTGCAACACCAAATTACCGAACATTTACTTATCCAGTATTTCTATGAGGGATTGCTACCAATGGATAGAAACATTTTAGATGCTGCTAGTGGCGGAGCACTTGTTGATAAGACCATGGCTGCTGCCAAAGCCTTGATTGAGAATATGTCACTCAACTCCCAACAATTTACAACTAGAAACAATTTTGTCCAAACAAAAGGTGTGGATGAGATTCAGGTTTCTTCTTACAACAAAGATCTAGAAGTCAGACTTGATGAGCTTACTTATTTAGTGAAACAACAATTAGTGTTAACATTACCACCACCACATAATCCTCCACAAGTAACCACCTCTGCACCTTCTGGACCTTCACTAGAGGACCTTGTCAAGCAAACGGCTGTAAATGATCTCCAATTTCAGCAACAGACAAATTCTAGTATTTAGACCTTACAGACACAAATTGGATAGCTTGCCACTTCAATGAATGTCATACAGCAAGCTCAAGGATCAAACCAACTACCTTCCCAAATAGTAGTAAATCCTAATGTCCCTAACCCTAATGTGAGTGCAATGTCCTTAAGATCCAGAAAAGTTGCAGAACCAACCCTAGAAAAAAATAAAGAAGTTGTTGAGGTCACACCTGAACCTGAACCTTCCATTGTTGTTGAGCCTGAAAAAGAGTATGTACCACCGATTCCTTTTCCACATAGAGTACTGAAAAGTAAGAAGATTGATGAGAAAGAAGAGCATTATGTTTTTCATATTGAATTGATTTCTGAGTTGGTTGATGATACTTGTAATGATTTGTTTGCAGCTGATTTTCCATCATTGTCTTATTTTGATGATAGTTACTCATATGATGACTGTATTGAAACTAACCTTTGTTCTGAGATTGAGGCTTCCTTGCAGGTTAACATTTTTCCTACAGATGGAGTTGTTGAAGTTATTTATACAACTGAAGCTCTCGACATCCCGGCTGCCCCAACCAAACATTCTACTGAACAACCACCTTCTGAACCACTTCCTGAGGATTTATATTATTCATCAAAGCTTCAATTTGATCCGGAAAAAAAGTTATTGCAGGAACATAAGAAGGGAATTGGATGGACCTTGGTTGACACTCGTAATTTTAGCCCATCCATGAGTATGGGTAGGGTCTCAATTGAAGATGGAAGAAAAGCGGTGAGGCAGCCCCTTAATCCTTTGATTCTTTATATCATGGAAAAGGAGACCACTTTCACATGCCCATTCGACACTTTTACTTATCAAAGATTCTTCTTTGATCCTGGAATAAAAGTCGAAGGCACTAATAAATATTTCAAGGTCAATGGATGCTACCCAAAGTTACTTTATAACATCCCCACTTTAGGAGAGGAACCAGTAGAAGATCTCTCTTTGGGAAAGACTGCTTATATGATCACATATCCACCTTGACTACCCGGGTGTGGTCTTTCCTTTCTCTCACTCTTATTTAATAGTTATATCCTTTCATTGAGGACAATGCATGTTTTAAGTGTGGGGGAAGGAATCATTGTTTTATTTTGTTTTAAATTTTCTTTTATTTTAGTTTTGTTCTTAAATTTTTTTTAAAAAATTTGTTTTACTTAGAAACACAATGCATTTTTTGAAATTTTTAGGCTATAGATTAATTTGAGGTTAGATTGTGGAGACTTGGGAACAGTTCATAAGATCGGTATCGTTTTAACACCTTAAGTCTCTCGAATATGGAAATCGATTTAAATACTTGTTATGACATAGTCTTGAGTTCTCGTCCTTTAATAGCTCTTAAGTAGTTTATCTAGTAGTCAGCACCATCTAGAAGTCACATGCTAAGTAATTAAGCTGATAAAAATAAGTGAATGATCCAGTGCTTAATAAGAAGTCAAAATAGGAATCCGCCTTTTAAGTTAGGTGACCCTCACCCGGTCACTTAGGCTAACGGTTGTGAAACCTTAAAAAAAAGACAAAAAAAGAAAAAAAAAAGTGTCTGATTGTGAATTGTTGAAAATATATGGATCATAGTCACTAACAAGCTTATTTACCATGTGTGTGAATAGATAAAGGGCTTAATGTGATTGCACTAGAATGAAAGAGAGCAAAAAGGAGGATGAGTAAGTTAGACTTAAGCATAATGACATGATTTGGATTGGTTTGTATAGGAGGGAGCTTTATGATAGAACAATTGCGGATTTGTGTTCTTACGATATCCTTAGTATGCAAAATTGGTACTTATTGATGCAATCTTGACCGAAGAAGAGTTTATAGCCTATAATGAGTATCTAAATGTTTTTGTGTTTCATGAGTTTTGATAATACTTTGCTCGGAGTGCAAAGGTTCAAGTGTGAGGGAATTTGATCAGTGCATTTTGATGCACCTTCCTCTATGTTTAGACTTAATAATTTCTATAGTTTGGTTTGTTTATTTTGCTATTTTATGATATTTTTACAATTCAGTTTATTTTTAGCCTTATTTGATTTTCGTTTGTTATTTTCAGCATTAGCAGCTTTTAATAAAAAGTTCATAACCGGAGCTACAGGAATTGGGTAGAGGCATTCTACCAGTCGTTGGAAAGATAAAAAAAATATATACAACTTTTATGTTTCACGAAGAAGCTGATTCGGATTGCTTAAGGCTCGAATAATTCGTTGAAGTTCTGGCTGTAATAATTTAGTTGTTTTAGGTTATCCCTATTGGGCCTGGTTTATGTCTCCGACCCAGTTGAGTGTGTAATGCAAACCTTATTCTGTTTATAAGGTTTGCTACCATGCTACAGTAGTTTTTCACCCTAGTTTTTCCGAATTTTATTTTGCTTTCATATTTTCCATGGCGAACTAATCTTGGGTGAAAATCTGTCGATTTCGAATCCCGTAATCCTTTGAGGTTTATTTTAATTATGATTTAAGTCAATTCCGTTTCAATTCGTTTTATAACTTCGTTTGCTTAATTCGTTCTTATAAGATAAATTGGATTTAATTCGATTGATCAATGTTTCTTAACTTAATCGCTGATTAACTTAGCCTTTTCGTTAATTTGCGCCATCTTTAATCGTCTGCTTAATTCGATAATTAGGAATATAAGTCGTACGGTATTGTCAACGCTTTTTCATCAATAGTGCAATCGAATAGGGATTGGAACCGCTTGGGAATTGGAATTGTAATGACCAATGATAAGTTGGGAGTCGAACCGGTAGATCTACCTGTTTTCATCACTTATTCCAAAATCACTTATTTTACTGCTTATTTTCGTAATCGAATCATAAATCCAAACAACCCCCCCCCCCCCATAATCATTTTCAATTGGATATTTTATAAATATGAATCCATGTGAATCGACATCCGAGTTACCGTCGCTTTACTATGTTTTTTTTTAAATCACTCGGTTTTGATCCGCGCATGACAGTGGATCAGAGTCGTATCCGGAATTGTTCTCAGCAGGTACATTTTCGAGGATAAAAATATTTTAAGTGGGGGAGATTTGTAATACCCCATTTAATTATTTAGTCATTTTATGATTATTTTGTGCGATTATTCTGGACATTGTCTTGGTAAAGGGTAAGTGTGTAAGGGTGGGTGTGAGAGCTTAGTAGAATGACTTAGTCGGAGTTAAAGGCTGAGATAATGTTGTAATGATAATAATATAAATAATGAGATACTTCATTATTATTATTATTATTATTATTATTATTATTATTACTATTATTATTATTATTATTATTATTATTATTAATGTTGTTATTATTATTATTAAGACTACTAATATTATCATAAGTATTATTAGGATCATTATTTGGATTATTAAGAAAAATTAAAAAGAAATAAAACATAATTAGGAGAGATCAATGGGAGGTTACAGTATCAGTTTCACGTAAAAGAGAAAGAAAGGAAGAAAGAAAGAGAGCTAGGGTAAGATACTTTTCCACCAATGTTAAAGAGAGAAAGCGTGAAATTCAAGTAAGGGGGGATAATGGGTTCTCTAATGGTGATAATAAAATGAGAGGGTAGTGAGGGTTCCTTTCCCTTTTAAGATTTTCTGTACATTCTTTATTTTCCTTGTATGATTGCTATGTTTGTGTAGTTGTTGTTGTTAACTCATAGTTGTGTACTGAATGTGTGTATGAATCTATGTTGTATGTTGATTTCGAATAGTAAATTCGTGCAATTCTGTACTGTTGTTGCTGAGTTCTAATATGGGAACAAATATGAAAATTGAGGTTTTAGGGGGTTAACGAAAATGAATTATAATGGTAGAAAATGTTGAAAAAATGATGAATTAACATAATAGAATTAGGACTCTAAGATTATACTGAGATAAATGATGTTTTAGGTCTGCACTAGGAGCTTGGAAGTGCTCAAATGGGGGGAAAATCGCACTGATGCAAAACTGGATTTTTCTCTGCGCAGGTTGGTCATACGTGTATGATAGGGGGCCATACGCGTATGGGGGACACTCCCTGGGGGAAATACATGTATGATACACACCCGTCCCTAGATCCAACACGACCCTCTACCAATACGCGTAAGGATGAGTGGCCATACGTGTATGGCATGAGCATTACGCGTACAGGGAGTTTTAGGGAAGTTTTGGAGAGAAATCACTCTTTGGTCATACGCGTAAGGCCCAAGGAAATACGCGTATGAGGCATGGGAATTTGAGCCATACAAATTATTGATTATAAGTTTTCAACTGAGAGAAGGTGACATAAAAGCTGGCTTACGGGTCGACAGACTAGGAAAGGTAGTGAAGGAAACGAGGTTAGTCGATGCCAACAGAGGGAGTTTGTAAGTCGACTAAAGTCTATTTCATCGAGGGCGTCGACTGATGGTCAAGGAAACTGACATGAAGCATGATAATGTTTTAGCGGGAAGAAAACTTGAAAAGCTGGGAACATAGGAAGTTACAAAGGTGGTGGAGGGACATGTTTGGCCAGATAGTTCTGAGACTTGTTTGGCTGGTCCCGCAAGTAAACTTGCGTTAGGAGGTAAAAGGTTGTTTGCGTGAAAACTCCGTGCGAACAAATTGGCACGACCGAGTGGGACCCTTTGGTTTGAGCGTATACATTTACATAGCCGTAAGATGCTGATACCACGTCCAAAAGAAGAACCGTCTTCGGAGGGAAATACAGTTGTGTGACGCAAACAACCGACGTTGGTGCTGACATTGTGTCTGCGGTTTCGACTGCACATAGTGGGCCTGTCATGACGCCACGTCGTCCTGAACCTAGGATTATGATGATAGGAGCTAGGGGGCAGTATATGCCTAGTTTCACAATGCCCACTCCCCGAGCCTTTGGGATGCCAATAGAGTTCATGTCGAGCCTGCATCATAGTGGCCCACTCTTTGGAGAAAGTTCTTCGTCACCTTTTTCACCGTATAAGGGATTACAGCCTTTGGTGAACCAAGTTACTAGGACCCCAGGGTTCAGTCTTCCGTCACATTCGATCCCAACTTTCACCTTAAGTTCTGTCGCCATTATGAGACAACAAATGCATGAAAGTAATCACGAAATGGTTCACATGTTGACCCAGCAAATGGGCACCATATTAAGACCACTAATACAATATTCAATTCAGAGTTACCAACAATTGGCAACTTAGATGACACAGATAGGAGATTTTTTAGTCGCTCCTAGGGCCCAGGGTCGACAGACGTTGCCGCCTCGACCGGAGACGCCAATTCGACAAGGCAAAGTCTTCGAAGAAACAATTGGCCACCAGCCACATGAGGTTAAACACACACCTAGGATGGCCCAAAAGCCTCCCGTTGTTTTAGTTCATAGAAACCAAGACCTTGACTATGTGGTCAGACAGGTTCGACACGAAGCCATGGCTGGCGAGCCCAACTTAGAAGCTATGGTGGAACGAATTATGGTTCACAATGGAGCGAACCCAGGCCTCCGAAGGCTAACATATATGTCCCCACTACCAGACTTTGTTTTACAAACAGAGCTGCCTAGGGGGTGGAAGGTGCCAAAGTTCACCAAATTCTCCGGAGAGACCGAAGAGTCCACCATCGAACATGTTGCCAGATATCAAATTGAAGTTGGTGACATAGCGGACAATGAGGACTTGAAAATGAAGTATTTCCCAAGTTCCCTCATAAATAATGCATTTACGTGGTTTACCATATTACCCCCACAGTCTGTCCACACCTGGGCACAATTAGAAAAGTTATTTCATGAACAGTTTTACATGGGACAATTGAAAATTAGTCTAAAAGAGCTAGCCAGTGTCAAACGAAAGGCCACAGAGTCGGTGGACCAATACCTTAACATGTTTAGACTTTTGAAAGCACGATGCTTCACGCAAGTCCTTGATCATGATCTAGTCGAGATGGCGGCTGGCGGCCTAGATTATTCAATCAGGAAAAAGTTAGACACGCAATATCTTAGAGATATGACGCAGCTAGCCGATAGGGCCCGACAGGTCGAACGCTTAAAACATGAAAAAACTTAGGCCAACAGATACCGCAAGAAAGAGAAAGTTTCATACGTGGCTGCTGACGAATATTCTTCTAACGATGAGGAGCTCGTCGATGAAAGTGAGGTTAACGTGGCCGAACTGAAGCCAGGGCCTTTGTATACGTGTAAATTATTAAAACCATCAAATGGAAAAATCCAGTTGAAATTGAAAAAACAGATAAATACGTTGCGAAAATTTATATTTTGATGTATCTAAGTGCGACGAAATATTTGATTTATTAGTTAAAGGAGGTCAGATTATTGTCCCTCCTGGGGAAAAAATCCCCCTTTAGAACAAAAGAAGAAAATGGGACTTTGTAAATTTCATAATTTCCTTGGTCATAAGAAATCTCAATGTGTTCTTTTTAGGATTTGGTATAGAAAGCTTTGAAGGAAGTCTGACTTCAATTTGGCGAAAGGCCAAAGATGCAGGTGGACACAGGTCCTCTGAAGGTCGAAGAAGCCTTATATTCTGATTTGTATGACTGCATAATGGTTGAGGCTACTGAGGGTCTCAACAAGCACTTAACAACCGAAGCTTTTGAATGCATGATGGTCGAGACTACTGATGGTCCTGACAAGAAGTCTGAGGAGAAACTCAAGACAGTTTACCCCCAAGTTGGTGAAAGTCTGATGGATTTCCAAGAGAAATACAGGGTGAGCGGGTTGAAGGTTATGTTATGCCCAAGATGCAACGCCGTCTTTGATGAAAAGGTTGCTGAAAAGTATGAAGTATCTAGAAAAGTGGCACTGCCAGACAGTAAGCCACCAGTTCCAAGGTTTATGTTCGACCAGAACGGTGCTCATCGTTGAAACAAAGAGTACAGGAAGCTATTCTAGCAGGAGTGACCCAAGATTTTTGTGCCACCATCAGACACTCCACATGATAAGTGGGTGGCACCCGTGAGCCAGAAGGGGAGCAAGAGGCCGAAATGGAAGCTGTTGGATCTAGAAAAGGAGGTGAAGGTCTCCGACAAGAGGACTTAACCCAGGGGCTATGTGGTTTCCCCCAATTACAAAGGGAAGACTCCTATGACAAGGACCCAGTGGAGGTGGTATCAGCAAAATAAAAAGGATGCCAAAGAGGTTTCGACATCACAGTTAAAGCCTGTCGGAACCTCTGGACTAAAAAGGCAATATCCAAAGGCAAGATGGGTCGAGAAGGAGAAAATCATGATGAATCAGACTATGGCAGTGACTGTGGAAGCTTCAAGAGAGAAGGCGGTGGTGTCAACCTAGATCTCAAACTACACATCTAGAGTTGAGAACAAGAAAGAGCTAGAGTACACTCCCTAGTCAGATGAAGAAGATCCATAGTACACTCCCCAGTCAAATGAAGAGTATACCCTGTCACCAAAAGGCGATTTCGACGAGGACATGTATGATGACACCAATGATGACACATATGGTGAGGATTTTGTTGTAAACTACGGTATCGTGTCGATACTATTGGCATAATATGATAGGGTGTCAGAAGTCTCTGAAACAGAAGAAGATTTTATGCTAGACGAGACTACTGAAGACAAGCCACTATGTTACTATGTGATGAACAATGGCATGGTGGAAGAACGGACGACCATGTTTGAAAGACCTAGAAATGTATTGATGTGCCATTTAAAGTTGTTGTTCATAAAAGCAAAGGTTGATAGAGTGGAAGTCAACAAAGTGCTTGTAGACAGAAGGGCAACATTTAATTTAATTCCTCATACGTTGTTCAAGAAGATTGGGAAGACTGAAGCTGATCTCTGACAACATAACATGGTTTTATCTAATTATGGAGGAAAAACCAGCAACATTCTTGGGGTTGTCCAAATCAATTTAGTTGTAGGTACAACTATCCGATGAACACTCTTCATGGTCATAAACTCAAAGGCCAATTCAACTTATTGTTGGGTCGAGAGTGGATTCATGGGATATGGGCAGCACCGTCAACTCTACATCAGAGATTAAGCATTTGGAGGAAAGATGGCATCATCGAAAATATCGATGCCGATTAGAGCTATTATAAGATCGACGAAGCAAAGGGTACGAAGAAATATTTTGACCAACACCTAGCAAATGTGGCACCTTGTGACGATGGATCAGGGTCTTATACTTCTGTCGACACGGGTCGCGTCCTAAATTTGGATCCTGATTATAGATTCATTTGGGATGCTGCTGACGAAACAATAGAGCCCACAAAAGGACTTCCACCCACAAGGTGGCCAACAATTGATGGAAATGACTACTGAGTCAGAGAGCTTGACTCGAATTTTGGCCTATTTGGCTGAAAACAAATGAAAGCCGATACTGGAAGCAGTAAAACGAAAAAACATAGCTGGTGAGACCGACAACAGTGCATAGTTAAGTGGCCGATAAGGCCAGACAACAACTTCGGAAAGTCGGAGGCTTGATTGCATCTATTACAACGAGCCTTTGGGGTTTGAGAAAAACTCATCTATTAAGCTGCAAAGAATGCAGGCGCAAGACCTACTCAAAGAGATTGACTTAGGAGATGGGGCAACAAAAAGACCTACGTACGTAAGTGCTAAGATTGGGTCGAAGATGAAGGCCAAGCTTATCGAGGTATTGAAAGAATACAAATCTTGTTTTGCCTGAGATTATGGCGAAATGTCTGGTTTGAGTCGAAGTGTAGTGGAACACCGACTACAAATCCAACCAGGAAAAAGGCCAGTAAAATAGCAGCCATGAAGATTTGCTCCAAAGATCACTTTAAAGATCAAGCAGGAGATCGAGAGACTGCTCAAAAGTCTGTTCATCAGAACTGCAAGGTACGTCGAGTGGATATCGAACATAGTTCCTGTTATTAAGAAGAATGGGACTTTGCGAGTCTCTATAGATTTTAGGGACCTGAACAACGCTACCCCCAAAGATGAGTATTCAATGCCTTTGGTAGAAATGCTAGTCGATTCGGCTGTAGGTTTCAAATATTTGAGTATGCTCGATGGGTACTCCGACTATAACCAAATCCTCATAGCCGAAGATGATGTTCCCAAAATGGCGTTTCGGTGCCCTGGGGCCTTTGGAACATACGAATTGCTTTAAAAAAACGCCAAAGCAACTTATCAAAGAGCCATGAATGCTATATTTCATGATTTTATTGAAAAACTTATGTAGGTTTACATTGATGACATTGTCATAAAATCCTCATCGGAGAATGGTCACTTAGACCACCTTCGACGTTCATTTGCGAGAATGAGATAGTATGGATTAAAAATGAATCCCCTAAAATGTGATTTTTGTGTACATGTAGAAGACTTCCTGGGATTCGTAGTCCACAAAAAAGGCATCGAGATCAATCAAAACAAAACCAAGGCAATTTTGGATCTCAAGCCTCCTTCGACGAAGAAACAACTCCAGTCTTTGTTGGGGAATATAAACTTCTTGAGAAGGTTTATATTAAATCTAATTGGCAAGACAAAGGTGTTCTCGCCATTGCTCAAGGCTAAGAAAGAAATTGATTTTCACTGGGGACAAAAGCAGCAAGAGGCTTTCGACACCATTAAAGAGTACCTCACAAGGCCTCCCATTTTATTGCCACCTTGTATAAATAAGAGCATGAAGTTATACGTTGTTG
Source organism: Lathyrus sativus (assembly GCA_963859935.3). Classification (NCBI taxonomy): domain Eukaryota; kingdom Viridiplantae; phylum Streptophyta; class Magnoliopsida; order Fabales; family Fabaceae; genus Lathyrus; species Lathyrus sativus. Next base: position 608,594,678 of record OZ012738.1, read on the forward strand.
CGTCGAATGCAACCATGGGAAACATGATAGCACAAGAGGATGATTGTGGCATTGAAAGACCCATTTATTACCTTAGTCGAATGTTAATAGATGTTGAAACTAGGTACACTATGATCGAAAAGTTGTGCCTATGCTTGTACTTCTCATGTATGAAATTAAAACAATATATTAAGCCAGTTGAGGTTTACGTTTCATTGCATTTTGATGTTATTAAGCATATGTTGTCTAAACCCATTCTGCATAGTCAAATTGGGAAATGGGCACTAGCGTTAAATGAATTCTCTTTGACGTATGTTCCTCTAAGGGAAATGAAAGGTCAAATAGTGGCAGACTTTATTGTCGACCACGTGGTGGTTGAATCCTCGTTGTTGATGGTCGACATTGATCCTTAGAAGTTATAATTCGACGAGTCAAGTCATAAGAATGGAACAGGTATTAGGATCTCGATAATATCCCCACATAACGTTCCTATTAAATTTAAGTGTAGGGTCGACAGAAAATGTTCCAATAATGAGGAAGAATATGAAGCCTTAATCATTGGCCTCAAAGTTCTTAAAGATCTGGGTGCCAAGAGATTCGAAATGAGAGTCGACTCTGAACTAGTGATTAAACAGATCACGAGAGAGTATAAATGCGTCAAAGAACACCTTGTGGTGTACTTCATGATGGCAAAGTGACTCTTGGAACGCTTCGAGGTTGTTAGCATTACACACGTGCCCAAGATAGAAAATCATGAGGCAAACAATTTAGCACAAATTTCCTCTGGGTACAAAGTGTCGGAAGGGAAGCTGAAAGACTTCATTGGAATTAAGGAAAAGGTGGTGTCGAACTTACTACCATCATCAGGCTTATCAAAAGCTAGGGGGCAAGCGTCCTGACAGAGAGCTTAATTGAAAGTTTGGGAAACTGTGAGATCTTCACTATCAACAATCTATCACCGTTAGATTGGAGAAGGCCAATCGTAGAGTATTTGGAAAATCTGGTGGAAAGTACTGATAGGAAGATTAAGTACAGAGCTTTAAGTTACGTTCTAATGGGGAATGAGTTGCTGAAAAAGACGCTAGAAAGGGTGTTGCTTAAATGTCTGGGAGACACAGATGCGTACCTAGCAATTTCGAAAGTCCATAGTGGGACATGCGTGACTCACCAAGCTGGCCATAAAATGAAATGGTTGTTATTTCGACAAGGTCTATATTGGACAAGCATGCTCAAGGATTTCATAGACTTTTAAAAGGGGTGCCAGGATTGTTAAAGACACGCGAACGTCCAGCATGTACCAGCCAGTGAATTACACACAATCGTCAAGCCATGGCCCTTTCGTGGATGGGCGTTGGATATCATAGGTGAAACTCAACCAGCCTCGTTGAAACAACAAAAATTCATCCTTGTGGGTATAGACTATTTCACAAAGTGGATTGTACCTCTGGTAAAAATAGACCAGGAGACTGTGATCGAATTAATCTAGAACCATATTTTGTATAGGTTCGGGATCCCTGAAACCATCACTATGGACCAAGGTTCCGTATTTGTTGGCCAGAAGATGCAAGAGTTTGCGGCAAAGACAAGTTTTAAGTTGGTCACTTCAACACCGTATTATGCTCAGGAAAACAGTCAAGTCGAAGCCGCCAACAAAGTAGTAATCAGACTCATAAAAAAAATGTTGCTAAGAAACTCAAAAATTGGCACAAGACATTAGATCAAATTTTATGGGCTTGTCGAACACCCCCTAAGGAGTCGACCAATTTGACTTCATTTTGTTTGACGTTCGGTCATGACGCTATTTTGCCAATCGTTCGTTTACAGTTTATTAGGGTGCAATGTCAGTATGACATCCTGTCGGAGCAATACTGGAGCATGATGCTAGACAAAATCGTGGACTTTGACGAAGAAAGGATGGCAGTGCTAGATAGGCTATTATGCTAAAAGGCATGGGTGGAAAAAGCATATAATAAGAAGGTCAGAAAGAAGACCTTTATAGTCAATGATTATATGTGGAAGGTAGTGTTGCCTGTGGATTGAAGGGATCGAACATTAGGAAAATGGTCACCAAATTGGGAGGGACCATTCCAAGTAATCCAAGCGTTCAGTAACAATGCGTACGAGATCCAAGAGATAGGCATGGATCAACGAATTATAAGAGTAAATGGGAAATATTTGAAAAAATATAAGCCTATGTTACAGGAGGTTCAAATTCAAAAATAACTTTTCATTAATAAATTGGCCCACGTGGGTAAAAGGCCAAGACAATTTACAAAAAGCTCCAGAGCGGAGTTACAAAAGTTCAACTAGGTATAAAATACAGTTATGCTGGGAATTTTGATTTAAAGTCTTCAAAAAGGTTTTTCTCATGAGCCACTTTACTTTCCAGGAAAAACTTCTTCTATTGTATCTTGTCAATAATACCTTTCAGCGCAAGGGCCGTTTCAACAAGAGAAATCCCTTGAGACACTTCTTGGTTGATGACCTCTTGAGCGGGTAGAGGTTCATCGGAGTCAAAGGAGGCTTTCTGCTTTTCGACCTCAACAATCTTTCTTGCAAGCTCAGCCATATGGGCCTTATAGTCCGATATCTCTTGGTCGAAGACACAACGCTTGTCACAACGCTATTTCTTTTTAGTTTCAAAGTCCTCAAATTTCTTTTCACAAAGGGAGATGAGATACCACTCTCGTTTCATCACATTGATCTTCACCCCAATTTGAGCATCAAACTATTTACGAATGGACAGGTCCTTTGCCAGCTAGGGTGAACCCTTTTTTCAATTCAGCGAGATCTACTTCATTCTCATTGAAGATTATAGACTCACTATAAGGCCCTTCATCGTCTTCATTGAATTCGACATAGACTACTATTTTATTCTTATTTACCCTAACCTTTTCTTCTCTCAAACATTCTAACTGTCGAACTCTATCGGCCAACTAGGCTATATCCCTCAGGTATTAAGTATCTAGTTTCTTCCTGATGGAATAATCTAGGCCACCAGCATCCATTTTGACTAACTCATGTTTTGGTATTTGTATGAAACACCTTGCTTTGAGAAGTCGAAACATATTCAAATAATCATCAATTGGCTCAGTAAAATTTTGTTTCATACTAGCCAATTCCTTCAAACTAATCTCCGTTTGTCCCATGTAGAATTGTTCATTGAATAAACATTCTAACTGGGCCCAATAATGAATCGAATTTGGAGGTAGGGTTGTAAACCAAGTGAAAGCGTTCTTTGTAAGAGGACTTGGGAAATACTTGACCCTAAGATTCTCATCATTCGAAATGTCTCCCGCTTCTATCAAATACCTAGCCACATGTTCGACATTAGACTCAGTAGTATCCCCATAAAACTTAGTGAACTTAGGAACCTTTGTTCTTGGAGGTAACTCTGAATGGAGGATATATTCTGATAACGATGATGTAAAATTTGGCCTTCGAAGGCCAAAATTTACTTCGTTACTTGCCATGATTCTTTCGACCATGGCAGCCAAATCATTGTCTGCTGCTAGGTTGTTACGTCAAACTTGTTGTACGACATTTTCAGCATCCTGGTTCCTATTTTCCAAAACTAGCCTTGGTTCTTCTTCTCTAGGAACTTGTGGTTGGTTCCTAGGGGGTTCGATCATTCCCGGTTTGTTCTAATTTTCCTGGGACGGATTTTATGGAATTTGGTTAATGGTGTTGTCTTCATCGAAGACTACCCCTTGGTTTTCTATTAGATACTCCCTCGGTGGTTGTCGAGGGGGATTCAGTACACCCCAGGAATTCTACAAGGCGCGTCATTTGCGCTGCTAATTGTTGATTAATTTATGTAGTATTCTGAATGAGGGGCTGGAAATTTTCCCCCATAGTTTGAGACATCATTTGAACCATTTGATGGTTACTTTCATCCATTTGTTGTCTCAAATAAGATGCAGAACTGGTTATCAAACTTGGTATCTAAGCTGAATACCCTATACCTAAATTTTGACTATTTCGACCCATATTTACCCCAGAGCCAGATCCCTGTAATGGCGAAGTCATTACGGGTTCTAAATATAATGGAGGGGCGTTTTGTAAATTTGTCATCATCGAAGTTGGCATTCCATAGGGTAGATCTCGAGGTGGGGTCTATGGAGGACCCCTTGGCCCAATATAAGGACCCATTGGCCCAATATAAGTCAGAATGGGTTGCGTATGGGAAATCGAATGTGTAGGCATCGAACTTCCCATATATGGTATTGCTTCAAGGACAGGCGCTGAGATCATTGGTCCTCCTTGTTGCACCCCAAAATTTGACCAACCGGGTCCTGTATTTGGTCCTATGTTTCGACGCATAACCGCATCCGCATCTGCATATCGCATACAGTGCATTTTTCATTTATTTTGGTTTTATCGGGATCACAGCTCTCGTCTCGCATCTCAGGTGTTTTTTAATCAGTTCAGATAGGTAGAATCGTGTTTTTGAGTACGTTTCGGTGCCCGTTTATGTTTACCGGCTATTTTGGTGCGCTCTCGCGGTGTTATGTGTCGTTCGGTGCTTATTTTGTTCCTCTGGGAATTATTGTGATTTTTCTGGATTTTATTGGCCATTTTTAGAGTTTAAATAGCTTTTAAATCATTTTTAGGATTTAATAGGATTTTTAATAGTTTTAATTCTTTTTAAATATATTTTTAATCATTTTAGGATAATATAGAATTTTATAGAAATAAATAGCATTTTTCATTTTAGAATATTAATGGTTTTTTAAAATAGGTTTAAATCATTTTTTAGAATTTTAATAGAATTTAAATAGTTTTAATAGCTTTTAAAATCATTTTTAGATTAGTAGTAAATTTTTCTTTTAGCATATTAAATAGAATAATAGAATTTAAATATATAGAGTAATATAGTTTTTAGAATTTTTAATGAAATAAATCAATAGCATTTTCTTTTTAGAATATAGGGTTTAATAGAAATTAAATGATTTGTTTTTTAATTTTAGATATAGATAATATAGTTTTATAGGATTTTAAATAGCATTTTAATAGAATAGATTTCTTTTCTCTTAATATAGAATATAGATTTTTCATTTTTTATAAATGGATAGATTTTTCTTTAATAGATATTATAGACTTAATTAGGTTTTTTTAGAATATTAGATGTCAATTAATGATTAATAGATATAGTTTTTCTTTTATATAGATTTAATTAGATTAGATATTATTAGTTTAGAAGTTGATTAGATTAATGGAGTTTTAGAATTAATTAGGATAATCTTCAGTTAGTTGTTAATGAGGGTTAGATATTAATCAAGTTTTTTTCTCGTTAATTCCATTTAATCCAAGTTTAATGGTTCAGTTTCACGTTAATTGATTAATTGTCATTAGTCTCATATGGGCTTTTTATCCACGTTTCATTCAGCTAGGCCCAATGCAGCCAGATCAGTCCACAAAGTCCAGATTTTTCCAGCGAAGTCCAGAGTCTTCTAGAAATATCCAGATAATTCTCAGCACTATAAAATCAGCAGTACACGTGTAAAGAAAAGGGGACCCCACGTTACACACCACACGCCGCCACCTCACATTCAGACTCCTTCTCTCACTGCCACGCTACGCCAAGTGGCACACATGCAGCCTTCCTCTCCACTACCCAAGCCACTTGGCATCACCGCAACCTTCACCGGTTGCATGGCCGACGGCCATGCAACCACCGCCCCCAACCTTTCCGGCCACCCTACCAGTCCATCGTCGGCGACACCAACCACTTCCGGCCACCATGAACATCACCGGAAAATCAACTTCTCCCCAGAACTCCGATCAAACCTCCATAACCTCCTCTAATCTTCATCCTCTCCGGTTCAAGATTCATCCCCAACCATCAATTATTTTCCAGAAATTCAACCATCATCAATCTCCGGTCGACCTTCATCGTCCATAATCAACAAACCCAGAATCCACAACTCCGATCCAACCTTGTTCATCCTTCCCAGAAGTTCATGATATCAGACTTCCTTCCGCGATCTTCATCAATCTCGCCGGAAGAAATAATCGTCAGCGATCTTCATCATGATCTCACTAGAACTTCTTCAGATTCATCAAGGATTCCCAAGAATCATCAAACTAATCAGAGCTTCCCAGATTATTCATCACGTCTTCAAACTTCTTTCAGAACTTCATCCTCAAGGATCTCCCCCAACAATATTCGTCAACAATGAGAGTTCTTCATCAACGATACGAATTCGTCCTCAATGATTTGTGTTATCCATCAACGATCCGTGTTCTTCTTCAATGATTTGTGTTTTCAAGAACAAATTTCGGCAGAAGATCTTCATCCCTTCAGGTTTTTTCCCAGATTTACGTTATTCTTCTCGTCATCGCTTTTCCAGAACATCGTTAACGACTTCATCCACGAACAACTCCCATCCAGATCTCCCCAGATCTTCATGCAAGAGGACCGCAACCTTCAAATGCGCCCAGATCTGGTTCATCCACTTCATTGAAAATCTCCAGAACACCATCAAAGTCCTCTAACTGTCACCTACGAACGAGCGCCATGGATCTTCATAAGCTTCATCATGGATTGGATGTTTTACCTGGACTTTCGGATCTTCACGAGCTTCCCTTGAGATTGTCAAAACTTGGAGTTAGTGATCAAGTTTGGTTTGAGGTTAATTGGGAAAGGTGAGGGTTGTCTGAGTTAGGGTGGATGAAGTGGAAGAGGAGAACGGCGGCGAAGAAGGGTTAGGGAATTAGGGCTCTTCAGAATGAAGGTGAAGGAAGGGAGGAGGAGTTAGGGATTGGGCCTCGGGGCCCAATTGCGGGTTTTTTTGAGAGACACCTCCCTTCATGTTTTTTCTGCTGAGAATGGGCTGGGCCCAGCGAGGTGGCATGCTGGTTACACCCCGTTTCACCACATACACCCCCCTCTGTTTCCTGTGTTACTGATTGGGCTGGGCCCAATCCCATTTGTTTTTTTATTTTTTTATTTTTTCTGTATCACCCCCTTTGTAAATGGGTACCCCCTCCCCTCTTTTGTATTTTTTTTTCTTTATTATTATATTGTTTAATTTTTTCTATTGAAAAAGAATAAAAAAAAGAATAGAGAAAGAAAAAATAGTAAAAGAAAAAGAAAAGAAAATATAATGAGAAAAGAAAAGAAAAGTGGAAAAACCATAAAAGAAAGAGGAGGAAAATATATTGAAAAAATATGAAAAAAATATGAAAAATATTTTGAAAGAAAAAAGAAAATAGCAAAAAATAGCAAAAAATATTAGATGTAATATTTTTTAGGATTTATTTGTTTTAGGATAGTTTTAGACGTCCACTTGTTAGGGGGTTATTTTGTCATTCGATTTTTCAGGATAAATAGGATAGCATTTCTTAGGAGATTTATTTTTCAGTATGCAAGCATTGTAATCATTTTTCAGAATGTTAATAAAACGAGATTTGAGCTGTGGTCCCGAAGTAGCCGAACTACAGCTGCTCTGATTCCTCGTACCAGACGAGGATATGTAGGCATAGGATGCGATGTCCTAGCGAGCACACTAACGACTGACCTTTTGTTCTCTCGCTGCTGTGCGATCGAGACTTTCCCGCTGACGACTAATTGTAACCCTTTTTCTCTCTTGCTCAAGTGCATTTGAGACCGAACCATAGTTTTGCCCATAGGTTCCCGTACCTTTGAAACCAGTTGTTTTTCTCACTGCTGTGTGAGAATGTTTTGTTTAGCCGTAGTTAGCCTGAACTACGTAAAGCTCTGATCTTCCATGCAGTGTGGAAGTACGTAGGCACAAGACGCGAGGTCTTGGCGAGCCAATTTCCCTGTAGTCCCGAACTACGTTGACTCTGACTTTCTCTCTTGAGAATACGTAGGCATAGAGTGCGACGCTCTATCGAGTCAATTCCCTTCCGTTTAGACTTAGCAGCCGTAGATAGATTGTTTTGCATCCTTTAGACAACCCAAGCAAGCGTGGATCCCGTCGAGTACGACGGACGTGAGGGGTGCTAATACCTTCCCCTTGCGTAACCGACTCCCGAACCCAGGTTTTGGTTGCGATGACCATACCTTTCCCCGTTTTTTGCGAGGTTTACTTCGAGCGTTTCCTTTCCCTCCGTTGGGATAAATAACGCACGGTGGCGACTCTTCTGTCAGCCGGCGCCGATTTTCGCAGTAGCGACAGCTGGCGACTCTGCTGGGGACTGCGATAGTTCCCTATGCGGGTCTGCCGGGGATCCAACGTCCCCTGGCTGCTAAGGACTGCGATAGTTCTTATGCATGTGGGATCCAACGTCCCCTCAGAGAGAGTCAATCCTAGCGCTCGTTTGCTTGTCTATTTGGGTGTTTATTTATCGATATTATCTGTTGCTGTTGGGGTGTTACGGGTGTTCTATGATTGAGAGAAGTCGGACCTGGGCTTGAGTGCACCTTACACTTAGAGTAGAGATTAGTGGGCGCACACATGCTTTGTATGTTCTAGTGTCCCGCGAAATCTACACTCAGACGAGGTTCTTCTGGTTGGCCTCTTGTCCCACCCTTTGGGTGGTTCGGGTTGCTGGTTAGTTGGATTGTCGACTCTGGGAACCGATCATTTGGAAGTTAGCTAAGTGAGGCCTCTTCAGGACTTGATGATGCCACTCCTCCTGGGAATCGTATTGTCAGTCTTGAAAGTCTGTGACGCTGACGACCGCATAGGATGCCGTACCTTGTCAGATATAGGTCCATACCTGTGAGTGGGGGGGTTTTTTGTGCAGGAAACTTGACTTCCAACCTACCCGTTATTTTGGTCTTCTCGTCAGAGAAAGTCTCCGTCAGCAGTGCAGCAGTATTCAGAGATTGTGTGGGGGCTGTGGTCCCGTTGTTTGCTGCATCTTGCATATCATGTGCATATCAGTGTTGCATCATATTGCATATCATCCTCCAGTTAGCCAGAGTTCTGATCCAGCCTTTATTTCCTGAAGGTGATTACCCGGAGTTTGGGTTGAGCAGCTGTTGATTGTCAGAAGACCTATCTAGGGGTTGAGTAGATTTGAGCAGAATCGAGCGTTGAAGTCAGCTGAAGATTACTGGTAGCTATGTCTGAAGGCAATTTCCAGTCTCCTAACACTTTGACAGGGTTCACTATGGCGTCCAACCCTCTGTATGATTCCATGGAAGACTTCCCGCAAGTGAACAACATTGTTGCATACCAAGTTGTACAGCCTCCTGTTGAGAACCAAGGTCGACATGAGCAGTTTGTTGCCCAGAATGAGCGTCTTCCTCCTGTTACCAATCAAGGTGTTGCTGTCCCTGTGATGAATTACCGAAGAGATATCCCGATGGCCGGGATGGTAGATCCAAGAGCTCTTGAAAAGGATAGAAGACTCCGAGTGTTGGAAGAGCAAATGAAAGCCTTGAAAGTCAAAGATGTTGTTAACCTGGATGCTGTAGGCATGTGTTTGGTTCCTGACCTGGTGTTGCCTTACAAGTTCAAAGTGCCGAAGTTTGAGAAGTACACAGGAGATAGCTGTCTGAAGCTGCATTTGATGATGTTCTGTCGAAGAATGACTGCGTTTGCGCGAGATGACAAATTGATGATCCATTGCTTTCAAGATAGTCTGACTGGGGCATCTTTGAGGTGGTATATGCAGTTAGAGAGAAATCAGATTCAATCATGGATGGATTTAGCCAGAGCTTTTCTGAAGCAGTACGATTATAACCTAGACATTGCTCCCTATCGCATGCATTTGCAAGAGTTGTCTCAAGAGAACAATGAACCTATCAGGAAGTATGCTCAGAGATGGAGAGAATTTGCTGCTAGAGTGCGTCCACCGCTGTTAGATCAAGAGCTGGCAAGCATGTTTGTAGATTCCCTACAATATCCGTACTTCAAAAGATTGCTCGGAATTCTGGCAAGTTTCTCTGACGTGGTAGCATTAGGAGAACGCCTCGAGTATGCCATAAGAATTGGGAAAATTCAGATTACTTCATATGATCAAGCTGGTGAAACTGAATATCCTTGTGACTATCAGAGTGAAGAAGAAGTTGTGATCGACACAGTCATGCCAAAGGTTGAATATCCTCGAAGCGAATCAGTGAATTTTGTTGATTCTTCATCTTATCAGAGATCAGTACCTCCTGTGGCTTGTTATACTGAACAAACAGCCGTGCCTGGGGCACCCTATCAGGAACCTTATGTCGCTTCCATTGCAAATCAGCGAACTCGTGGCCGAGGTTATCAGAGTCAGCGTCAGAATCAGAATCGACCTCGCAACAACTTGGAACGAAGGAAAGCTCCTTTTCACCCAGTGCCTATGTCGTATAGCCAGTTGCTACCATCTTTGATCCTGAAGTCTTTGGTGGAGCCGAAAGCTCTTAAGCCAGTGCCAGAACCTTACCCTCCTGGGTACAATCCCCACGTTCAATGTGGTTACCATGGTGGCTCACCAGGGCATTCGATTGAAGATTGTAAAGCATTTCAGGCGAAAGTACAGCAGTTGATTGACCAGGATCGCATTTCCTTTCAGGAAGGATTTCTGTTTGTTCATCCCAACCGCTCAGCTGTCTAATCTCGTAGACTCGGAGAGTGTTCCCCAGCAAGAAAGCCAGTGGTTCAGACAGGCAGGCGCCTCAGCATTGGTAGTCCTCAGACCTTTATATATCATTTGCATTTGTAGTTTCTTTTCTGCTAGTTACTACCTGCTTTAAAACATTGTATGTTTCGAATGGTGATAATAATAAAGTGACTATGCATTTTTCTGAATTAATCATGTCGCTGTCGCTCATTTACTGCATTGCACTGACACTTGCATTTTATTCACTCCACTTTATCACTGTGATTAGCAAAGATTGGAGGGAGGATGACGAAACTAAACTCATAACCGATGATCGTATGCTTTCAGATAAGACTGTACCGATGACGTACAAGGCATTGTTTCAAATTCCCCAAACACTGGAGATATAAGGAGTTAGTCCTTGTTAACCACTTCGAGCCAGGAAGTAGAAGTTTTTCGGACTTTTAAACCCTCACATCTTAACCCGGGGCAGGGTAGTTGTCAGTTAGCTTGACCGAGCATTCAAGTCTTACAGAGGAGTGTTGTCTTTCGAGGACCAATCAATTTATACCTTTCAAGAGGTCAAATCTCACCAATCAGGAGTGAGACAGTTACAATCCTTTCGGAGCAATCAAGACAACCAGTGTCACACGACTTTGTTCCAAAAGAAAGAAAGAAAGAAAGCCCGCTAAGTAAAAAAGAAAGAAAAGCTGAAAAAGCTAATACTTAGGCAAAAAAAAAAGGGCATCCCGCTGGACTTCAAAAGAAAACGAAAAATGAAAAGAACTCAAAAGGAGTCAGTCCAGGCAAAAATTAGGGAATCAAAAGAATGAAAAAGAAGGGATCAAAAGAAATTTTTCCCCAGCAAATCACAAAGTCGTGTACACAGACACCGAAAAGCGAAGAAGAAGTAACTATCACTCCGGAAGAAAAGCTTTATGAGTTCCTTAACTGTGGGTCTTACCATTCAACATACCTCTCGAAGAGGCGAGCGCTTGTGCCAGGTTAACTGAACCTTAGGATCGGAGATCATCACGTAGAAGGGGTGGGTACAAATCAAAATTTGAGCCAAATATCCTTTGTTTCACGAACCGTGAACCCGACCACGATACAACCCTTAAAAGACCTAATTGAGGTAGGGTTTATTCTGAAGCGCATTACGACAAAGTCGAGTAACCTGACTCCTTCTTGACTTGCTAGTCACATCCTTGTTGTACTTTTCATTGACCATGTAAGCATTACGTTTGAACTCTGGTTCATTCGTCACTCATAATCATCATGCATGTAAATGAGTGACAGCTCAAAAAATTTTCAAAATCTGCATAAACACTGCATTAAGATTACCATTCGTGAACAGACAATTATAATTGCAGGTTAGTAATTGGCATGAAAGAAATTCCAGCAGGGAATCATCAAGCAGGACTGAGTAATTCAGTAGTCTGAACCAGAATGGTGTATGTTGTGAAGCCTAGTGAATCAGGGGCATTGACTGCCAGTAAGTTCAGAATCAGTTAGTCTGAGGACCAGTCCCGAAATTTCAGTTGAGCAGGGGCAGTTTATTTGAGAAGCAGTTGATCAGAATGAGTTTTCTCGAGAGCCAATCAGGGGCAGTTATGCAGAGCGTTGAGATTTGAAAGCAGATACTTCAGGTGAGTAATCAGATCGGGTTAAGTCGCTAGGACGCTCATTCAGGGGCAAGGTCACTTCAGAGATAGTGAAGACCAGTTGGGTTGATAGGGGTCTAATGGAGATTGAATTCTGTTGTCGTATAGATACCGGGGCGAATATTCTCGAAGTCGTCTCGTAGCAAGCTGTGCAGAGCAAGTACTCCCAAGAGTTTGATTGGGGCAAGTTGAATTGTACTGGGGCAAGGTGTTCAAGCCAGTCCTGTTATCCCCAGCTGAGTGCACTGGGGCAAGATGTTCAAGCCAGTCTGTTTATCCCCAGCCGGAGTTGAGTATCGGGGAATCATATCAATACCATTATCAAAAACCTGAACCTTCCAAATAAAAAAGGCCGTGTTGTCGTTGGATCATTATCCTGCAGTCTAAACCTGTTACGTGTCAGTAACCAGTCGTTTCCAAAGTCCAGTTCTCGCCTGGCAAACCGGTAACCAGTTCTCGTCTGGCCTACCCTATCGTAAGCATCAGTTCCCGTCTGGTGCAGTTTATTGTAAGCATCAGTTCCCGTCTGGTGCAGTTTATTGTAACCAGTTCTCGTCTGGTCACCGTTTCTTCAAGTGTTATACCAGCTCTCGTCTGGTGTACGTCAGCTTTCAGCCAGTTCTCGCCTGGTTGTCTTTTTCTCAGTTTGTTATCTAGTCAGCCCCGTCTGATGTCCAAACCAAATCAATTCTCGTTCGATAACCTATTTTCCTATCAGTTCTCGCCTGGTAGTCTACCTTTGAATGCTAGTTCTCGTCTAGTATTTTCCATAGCTTCCACAGTGTACATAATCCATGTTTATCCTAAACCCGAAAAAACAAAAAAACAAAAACCTAAAGGTATCTGACATAATAGTTCCCAATGACTCGCATGTTGTCATGTTCCTCGATACGAAGCTCGACGGATACCAGTGTTCCGATTAATGGTTGAATTCCATATGGATGTTGTTAAGATCAGAATTGCTCCTCTTCAGCAGATGAAAGTTGCTCACTATCCCCGGAAGAGTCGAAATTGTATTGTTACCCTGTATCAGAGTAGGGTCAGGAGTATCCTAAGCAGATTAAGAATGATATCCTTGATAGGAGGGGCATTTCCAGCAGTGCGCTGCGCGCAATCAATCCCAGTTTGGGTCAATCCCCGCAGAGCACAACCCGTTGCCAATAGTTTGAAGAGAGCATCCCCGAGCAGAGTTGTTTTTCTTTCCCCAGTGAAGTTGCCAAGCAGGGTTGCCTTTCCATTTCTCCAGCAGGACGGTTATCCCCAGCGGATTTGGTTTCCCGTTTCCAGCATTTATTTTGCTGAGATGGTTTTGTGACTTCGGGTTATCCCCAGTAGAGTTGACGTTACCTTCGGCATTTATTTTGCCAAGTGGTTTTCAGACCTGGTGTTCTCTGGCAGCTCGAGCCTGCATTAGCATTTGCATATATAGTCATAGCATTTATATAAGCATACAACATATCCATGTCGTCTGGGCATCGCATTTTCAAACAGAACGCATAGCATTTCCATGTCATATAGGGCATTGCATCATTCTCAAGCATACGCATGTCGAAACATGGACCAGGATGGTTACCTATTGGATTTCGAATTTGTTCACCTGCAGAGTTGTGTGGTTCAGCTTCTCTTCCCCAGCGGAGTAATTCTTCATTTGGTTGTTACGTCAGCATCGAAAAAAAACAACAGCAAGGAGAGATTGACATATATCAGGTTTCTGAAGCTGCCGCCTTCGTCAAAATAGGTGCCAGGCAGTTCAATTCAGAATTCCCCAGGAGAATTGTCCTCAAGTTCGCAGTGAACTGTGAGTTGACCGGATTTGATCCCATGAGATAGATGGGAATCAAGTCGTTTGCTTTTGAAGCATTATTCCAATACCTGTGGCGTCACACAAGTGATTGGTGTTGCATGGAGAAGAAAATCTTATCAGAAAATTGACCAGTTGTTGCCGTGACAACCAGACTTCAGTTTATTGGAAGCCATTCCTCAAGCAGCTTTGCAGTATATTCCCGCGGTTGGTAAATTTCAGGGTTCCATTTGTATTCAACCGTCATCTACCTTGAATGTTTGAAGGCTGAGCGCTCTTCACCCATTCAGGTCGAAGCCGCTTGAATAGGGGCAGCTGTTGCACCCCAAAATTTGACCAACCGGGTCCCGTATTTGGTCCTATGTTTCGACGCATAACCGCATCCGCATCCGCATCTGCATATCGCATACAGTGCATTTTTCATTTATTTTGGTTTTATCGGGATCACAACTCTCGTCTCGCATCTCAGGTGTTTTTTAATCAGTTCAGATAGGTAGAATCGTGTTTTTGAGTACGTTTCGGTGCCCGTTTATGTTTACCGGCTATTTTGGTGCGCTCTCGCGGTGTTATGTGTCGTTCGGTGCTTATTTTGTTCCTCTGGGAATTATTGTGATTTTTCTGGATTTTATTGGTCATTTTTAGAGTTTAAATAGCTTTTAAATCATTTTTAGGATTTAATAGGATTTTTAATAGTTTTAATTCTTTTTAAATATATTTTTAATCATTTTAGGATAATATAGAATTTTATAGAAATAAATAGCATTTTTCATTTTAGAATATTAATGGTTTTTTAAAATAGGTTTAAATCATTTTTTAGAATTTTAATAGAATTTAAATAGTTTTAATAGCTTTTAAAATCATTTTTAGATTAGTAGTAAATTTTTCTTTTAGCATATTAAATAGAATAATAGAATTTAAATATATAGAGTAATATAGTTTTTAGAATTTTTAATGAAATAAATCAATAGCATTTTCTTTTTAGAATATAGGGTTTAATAGAAATTAAATGATTTGTTTTTTAATTTTAGATATAGATAATATAGTTTTATAGGATTTTAAATAGCATTTTAATAGAATAGATTTCTTTTCTCTTAATATAGAATATAGATTTTTCATTTTTTATAAATGGATAGATTTTTCTTTAATAGATATTATAGACTTAATTAGGTTTTTTTAGAATATTAGATGTCAATTAATGATTAATAGATATAGTTTTTCTTTTATATAGATTTAATTAGATTAGATATTATTAGTTTAGAAGTTGATTAGATTAATGGAGTTTTAGAATTAATTAGGATAATCTTCAGTTAGTTGTTAATGAGGGTTAGATATTAATCAAGTTTTTTTCTCGTTAATTCCATTTAATCCAAGTTTAATGGTTCAGTTTCACGTTAATTGATTAATTGTCATTAGTCTCATATGGGCTTTTTATCCACGTTTCATTCAGCTAGGCCCAATGCAGCCAGATCAGTCCACAAAGTCCAGATTTTTCCAGCGAAGTCCAGAGTCTTCTAGAAATATCCAGATAATTCTCAGCACTATAAAATCAGCAGTACACGTGTAAAGAAAAGGGGACCCCACGTTACACACTCCACACGCCGCCACCTCACATTCAGACTCCTTCTCTCACTGCCACGCTACGCCAAGTGGCACACATGCAGCCTTCCTCTCCACTACCCAAGCCACTTGGCATCACCGCAACCTTCACCGGTTGCATGGCCGACGGCCATGCAACCACCGCCCCCAACCTTTCCGGCCACCCTAACAGTCCATCGCCGGCGACACCAACCACTTCCGGCCACCATGAACATCACCGGAAAATCAACTTCTCCCCAGAACTCCGATCAAACCTCCATAACCTCCTCTAATCTTCATCCTCTCCGGTTCAAGATTCATCCCCAACCATCAATTATTTTCCAGAAATTCAACCATCATCAATCTCCGGTCGACCTTCATCGTCCATAATCAACAAACCCAGAATCCACAACTCCGATCCAACCTTGTTCATCCTTCCCAGAAGTTCATGATATCAGACTTCCTTCCGCGATCTTCATCAATCTCGCCGGAAGAAATAATCGTCAGCGATCTTTATCATGATCTCACTAGAACTTCTTCAGATTCATCAAGGATTCCCAAGAGTCATCAAACTAATCAGAGCTTCCCAGATTATTCATCACGTCTTCAAACTTCTTTCAGAACTTCATCCTCAAGGATCTCCCCCAACAATATTCGTCAACAATGAGAGTTCTTCATCAACGATACGAATTCGTCCTCAATGATTCGTGTTATCCATCAACGATCCGTGTTCTTCTTCAATGATTTGTGTTTTCAAGAACAAATTTCGGCAGAAGATCTTCATCCCTTCAGGTTTTTTCCCAGATTTACGTTATTCTTCTCGTCATCGCTTTTCCAGAACATCGTTAACGACTTCATCCACGAACAACTCCCATCCAGATCTCCCCAGATCTTCATGCAAGAGGATCGCAACCTTCAAACGCGCCCAGATCTGGTTCATCCACTTCATTGAAAATCTCCAGAACACCATCAAAGTCCTCTAACCGTCACCTACGAACGAGCGCCATGGATCTTCATAAGCTTCATCGTGGATTGGATGTTTTACCTGGACTTTCGGATCTTCACGAGCTTCCCTTGAGATTGTCAAAACTTGGAGTTGGTGATCAAGTTTGGTTTGAGGTTAATTGGGAAAGGTGAGGGTTGTCTGAGTTAGGGTGGATGAAGTGGAAGAGGAGAACGGCGGCGGAGAAGGGTTAGGGAATTAGGGCTCTTCAGAATGAAGGTGAAGGAAGGGAGGAGGAGTTAGGGATTGGGCCTCGGGGCCCAATTGCGGGTTTTTTTGAGAGACACCTCCCTTCATGTTTTTTCTGCTGAGAATGGGCTGGGCCCAGCGAGGTGGCATGCTGGTTACACCCCGTTTCACCACATACACCCCCCTCTGTTTCCTGTGTTACTGATTGGGCTGGGCCCAATCCCATTTGTTTTTTTATTTTTTTATTTTTTCTGTATCACCCCCTTTGTAATTGGGTACCCCCCTCCCCTCTTTTGTATTTTTTTTCTTTATTATTATATTGTTTAGTTTTTTCTATTGAAAAAGAATAAAAAAAAGAATAGAGAAAGAAAAAATAGTAAAAGAAAAAGAAAAGAAAATATAATGAGAAAAGAAAAGAAAAGTGGAAAAACCATAAAAGAAAGAGGAGGAAAATATATTGAAAAAATATGAAAAAAATATGAAAAATATTTTGAAAGAAAAAAGAAAATAGTTGGAAAATAGCAAAAAATATTAGATGTAATATTTTTTAGGATTTATTTGTTTTAGGATAGTTTTAGACGTCCACTTGTTAGGGGGCTATTTTGTCATTCGATTTTTCAGGATAAATAGGATAGCATTTCTTAGGAGATTTATTTTTCAGTATGCAAGCATTGTAATCATTTTTCAGAATGTTAATAAAACGAGATTTGAGCTGTGGTCCCGAAGTAGCCGAACTACAGCTGCTCTGATTCCTCGTACCAGACGAGGATATGTAGGCATAGGATGCGATGTCCTAGCGAGCACACTAACGACTGACCTTTTGTTCTCTCGCTGCTGTGCGATCGAGACTTTCCCGCTGACGACTAATTGTAACCCTTTTTCTCTCTTGCTCAAGTGCATTTGAGACCGAACCATAGTTTTGCCCATAAGTTCCCGTACCTTTGAAACCAGTTGTTTTTCTCACTGCTGTGTGAGAATGTTTTGTTTAGCCGTAGTTAGCCTGAACTACGTAAAGCTCTGATCTTCCATGCAGTGTGGAAGTACGTAGGCACAAGACGCGAGGTCTTGGCGAGCCAATTTCCCTGTAGTCCCGAACTACGTTGACTCTGACTTTCTCTCTTGAGAATACGTAGGCATAGAGTGCGACGCTCTATCGAGTCAATTCCCTTCCGTTTAGACTTAGCAGCCGTAGATAGATTGTTTTGCATCCTTTAGACAACCCAAGCAAGCGTGGATCCCGTCGAGTACGACGGACGTGAGGGGTGCTAATACCTTCCCCTTGCGTAACCGACTCCCGAACCCAGGTTTTGGTTGCGATGACCATACCTTTCCCCGTTTTTTGTGAGGTTTACTTCGAGCGTTTCCTTTCCCTCTGTTGGGATAAATAACGCACGGTGGCGACTCTTCTGTCAGTCGGCGCCGATTTTCGCAGTAGCGACACTCCTGTCGAAGATCCTATGGGTTGTTCTATATTGTTATTCGAGATATCTTGAGGAATATTTTGCTGGTTTTAATTTGTCGTCATTCTCCTCCTATATCTCCTTTTTGTTCTATCTTCGTTAACGGTGGCTGCCTTACCATGTCTTAATAACATGCAACGAAGTTTTTCAGAGAAAAAGTTGACCACAGAACCAATAAATTTTTGCCAAAAAGAATTTAGAAGCGACTTTTATGATCACTAAGCAATGTCCTAATGTGCCAATTTGTTCACCGTGAAAATTGGTGAACAACCGTTGGTCTTACAAATCAAAAAAAGATCTGTTTTACTTGCAGGATCGACCACACAAATCCTAGGACATGTGCTAATTGATCTTACATAAAGTTTATAAAAACTATAATCACTTTGACAAAGTCCATGATAAAGCAACTTATTTCAAATGTAAATGAATTTAGGTGACAATATGTAAAATCGAAGTACTGGTAAATGACGAAGATAAGAACTTGTGTAAAGAAAGAATAAATTCTTAAAGAAAGAGGTTTATTAAATTGCATTGAAATGAAAAACTGGTGTTATGTCAACGTACATTCTTACAAACTTGTTTCTCTCAACACACGGGTACTTGGAGTATACTGAAGAATTTGTACACAATTGAACACACAAAATCCTAACATTAAGACCTTCTATTTATAATAATAAAAAACAATGGCCATTAACGGCTAACAAACGAAATCAAGACAAGTGTCGCTATGCATGCCTTCGAATCCTAGAAGCGCTCCACGTGTCTCCTTTGAAAACGGACTTTCTCTCTTTTATTTGAATTCAAATGAACTCGTAGAAATACCCTTAGTGACACCTCTGTCGAATCGAGTTTTCCAACTGCTGAGGAATATCTCTAAGTCCATAACATAGACTCTTCTGGCGAAAGAACGTCTTCGACTCCTATTTCAAAACATGGCTCCAGTCGAATTAATTAAATTTCTTTAGGAACTCTATTTTCCACTTTTAATTTCACTCCGGCGTCAAGATTAGGAGCCAACACCTGGCCAAAAACTTGAACTAAAAGAGTTTAAGACATTAGAAACACATATGGAAGAAGCCACACACATTAGAAACACTTATAGCAAAAGCAGCATATGAAGAACACAAGACATAAGACACAATCCCCTAAAACACAGCTCGAATGATAGAACATTTGGTATGACATTCTACAGACAACTTCAACAGAAGTAGCAGTAGCAGTAAAAGGCAGAAACAAGACACCCAAAACTCAATTCAGCACCAAGACTTCTCCCCCTTTTTAGGAAAAAATTGACAAACACAAAAAAAACTGACAAACAAAGATAAACAGGAAAGAACGTACCACTGACTCAAGGGCATATGAGTCAATACTGACTCTCAGAAAAATATGAGTGAACAAAAAATAGAGCGCACAACAAAAACACACCAGCAAGAGCAAAGAAGAAACTCCCAAAATAACCTTCATAGCATCAGAGTATCGAAGGACTTACTTATGTCGAGACCAGGCTAGAGAAGATGGCGAGGAAGTAAGGTCTTTAAATACACGGAGAGTTACCTTGTTTGTAACAACCCTTGCTAGTAACGACACTCTAGTAAATGAGAGCATTCTTGGAAGAAAATAAAATCATCCTTAGTAACCGTGCATATATGAGAGAGCCTCTTGACAATCTTGACTGAAACAGCTTGGTGCAATGTCCTGACACCCTAATAGACATTGTATACTCTTACCACTCTAATCAAGTTAGATTACTAACTTTCTCAGCATAATACTTAACCCATATCCCATTATTTAATCTTACTAACCTAGGACATAAGGTTGTTTCTGACCTTTGAACCAATCAAAGGCACACGACAGAAGAACTAGAACCACCATGCTCAAAAAGTTTCCCACTAAATTTCATGCCTAATATCTTCATCAAGGCACGGCTGAATATCTGAACATAATGTTAAGACATCATGTTAGACATTTGACATCCAACAACAGAACTTCCTTTGAGACCCATAACCTTCTGCTGAGAAAAATAAATTCTCCCAGTCACAAACAATAATGTTACTTGGCCATTCTAAGAATCATGACCAGCCCTAGAACGTACATCAGAGGCACACATCAGAGGTACACAAGCGGAAACACATCTAGAGCCACATCCACATTGTCAAGGCAAAAGGACCTACTTGACATCGCAATGTCAAGACATCTTGTCTGACATTATAACCTTACCAAAGATACAATAAAATAGGTTGCATGAGAACATGCAAACTTTGTACATGTTGTACCAAAGTAGCTACACAACAGACATGTACACATCTTCCTCTATCACACATAAATAGTCATTCCCCCTGAAGACTACAACCTACTGTAGAGAATACCTTCTCCCAGATAGCAACAAGCTCCACATATTCTTAGTAGAAGCAACAGACATGACAACCTATCATGTTTCCCCGGAAAAGTTGCACACAAGCAATAACAAAAACCACAACTACTCTTTCTAAGAAGTAGTACATGCATGACATCTGAAAAATAGAAAAACAAGCCAACACCTTACTCCCACACATTAAGAACCACAAAACCTTGTCAAGACATCTGGTCTAACATCAAAGAACCAATAGTAGAACTCCTCTTGAACTGAATAGATAAAACAAGGACAACGTCTAGACACAATGTATTCATGCATACATGAGGTAATGGAAGCACGCATAACTTGGTGGAAACACACAATCTTGATCATTTTCAGGTGATCTTCCACATCTTGCCCCTGTCAAAAATCCTTCTGCACTTCTTGTTATTGTCACATGTTTGAGGAGCGTTGACACTGAACTCTCTTGCCACAACCTTAAAACATGCCTTTTTCACACGAGCCCTTCTATCTTGCAGAGAATTTTTGTTCCATCCCTTAGTAATGGCAAATTGCTTAGGCTTATTATGCCTCAGAGAGTATAGGAAAGATACAATATCTATTTAATTCTTACATGCCTGTAATTGCTATAAATCCTCAATAGCGCAAGTGCCTAGCTCACTATTTATGTTCTGAAATTGATTTGTATATAAGGATTTAGTAATCATAATAGTCTGTTGTTCCTTAGTGTTCTCATGCTCCAAAATAATAACCTTGCCTTCAGCAAGATTCCTGATTAGTTGAAGCCTATCAAGGTTCTTGTTCCAATCATATTGAATGAGATATCTGATAGCATTCAGATCTTCACAATCTAATCCCATGACATTATGCTTGACATTATAATCCTTCCACATATGTTTCATCCACACTAGTCGAGAACAAACTCTTCTTATTTCACCACACTCATCTTCAACAATGTTCCCAGAAACACATCCATCAGCAATGTAAAATTCTTTCATCAAGAAATTATTGTTGTGAAAGTAGGACACACCATAACCACTTGTTCCAATGATGCAATTCAAGATCTTCTTTTCTTGAATAATAGGACTCATCGTTGGTTCAAGCTTAGAGACAAGACAATAGTCTAATATTTTCTTTGTAAATTCAGTATTTTTATCTTCAATAAGGTGTTTGGTAATGAGTTCCTTGGTTTGTTCTGCCTGAGCTATAACAAAGAGGCTTGAAGTGACTTGAGATTTATCTGACACAATGCTAGACAAATTAGAGACTTCTTCCTCTCCTGGCTCATCAGTCTGCCCAGAGGATATATCATCATTGGCTTCGACATCCATCCTTTGCTCAGTAATTGAGTCATCAATTGGCACACTAATAGATTCCATTGTCATTTTAGTTCTGAAGTTAAAAACTTTATAAGCTCTGTTTCTTGAAGAGTAACCCAAAAATATCTCTTCATCACTTATGCGAGCTATTTTACCCTTTTGATCTTGGTCAGTCAAACATAGATTTCACTTCCAAAGGTATGAAAGTATTTGACTGTAGGTTTCCTTCCTTTCCATAGCTCATTGAGAGTGGTTGAAGTAACTTCTCTCAATGTGACCCTATTATGAATGTAGCATGTAGTATTCATAGCTTCAGCCTAAAATTTCAATGGCAATTGCTTAGCATGAAACATAACTCTAGCTTATTCTTGTATAGTTCCGGTCTACTGCTCAACAATTCCATCTTGCTGAGAAGTGATGGAAAGAGAAACTTCATGACTAATATTTTCAGAATCATAAAACTCAAAGAATTTTGCATTCTCAAACTCCTTGTCATGGTCACCTCTAATCTTTACAATTACGTTGTTCTTCTTTTTTTGAATACTTTTACACAGATTTTTGAAGACTTCAAACGTGTCTAATTTTTCTCTAAGAAAGTTCATCCATGTAAACCCATAAAAATCATCTATAACCACATAAATATACCTCTTTCCACCCAATACTTTTATATGTATTGGTCCAATTAAAACCATATGGAGAAGTTCAAGCACTCTGGAAGTAGTCTGATGTTGCAACATTGTGTGTGACATCATGTTCTGCTTCCTAATCTCACACTCACCACAGACTTTCCCTTCTTTAATCTTGAGTTATGACATTCCTCTAGTAGCTCCTTCAGACATCATATCATTCATTCTGTTGAGATGAAGATGTCCAATATTCTAATGACATACCTTCAGTTCACCCTCATTGGTTATTGAACATGTGGAAGAGTAAGAAATTATTTGAGGTTCCCATAGATAGCAGTTGTCTTTAGACCTTATACCCCTCATTAGAATAGCATCTTTCTCATCTTTGACTAAAAATTCTGACTTTGAAAAATTGACCAACAAACCTTGATCATATAGCTGACTAATGCTGATAAGATTAGTAGTTAATCCTTTCACAAGAAGAACATCGTCTAAATTAGGAGAACCAGCACACACCAATCTTCCTACTCCTTTAATTTCTCCTTTAAATCCATCACCAAATCTGACAGCACCTTGAGGCTGAGACCTAATATCCACCAATAACTTCTGAACCCCTGTCATGTGTCTAGAGCGCCCACTGTCAAAGTACCAATCTTCTCTAGTTACAGCCTTTAAGGAAGTGTGAGCTATAAGGTTCACATCCATGTTGATAGATCTTCTCTTTTTACTCACTTGACTAGCCTTAGAATGAGCTAAAGATTGTTGAACTCCATACAATTTATAACATAAATGCTTAAATGACCATACTCACCACATTAACGACACCTCCAAGTTGATGATTGAGATTTTGTTGAAATTACATCATGTCTGCCAGGATGTTGTAACATATGGTTGGACATGGTGATCATCATCTTCTTTTCAAAAGGAAGGAACCTTTCTACAGACCTTTTCTTTTGTTGATCATCAGATGGATAATTACCTCTTGTATCTCCATATTCTTTCATCATATCATATCCATTTTTCATCCTTCTTAATGAGTCTTTCATGTTATTAAGCTTAGAGTTAAAGAGAGTTACCTCATATTGCAGATGATAAACAGTACACAGAAGTTCCTTTCTCTCATTCTCCAGTTCAGCTATGATCTTCCTATGATTTTCCTCTGTCTTAAAACTTTCTTCACATTTGTCACAAGTTTCCTTGTAAAACATATCCAGATCTTCATAGAGGACATTTTCTGCACAAGATTCTTCTTCATCATCCCATCTACCAAAGAGAGCAGTCACAAGATTGACAGTCTCAGAGTTAGATTCATCTTGTGACTCATCATCATCAGACCAAGAAACAGACAACCCCTTTTTTCTGTTTCTTGAGAAAGGTGGGACATTCTGAGTTGATGTGACCAAAACCTTCACACTCATAACATTGTATGTCTTTGCTTTAATTTGACTTCTCTTCAATCCCGACATTATTTTGAGAGTCATTGTTACTTTTTATGTCAGATGTGATGTTCTTGACACCTGATTTTCCTCTTCTATCCATCCTTTTCAGAACCTTGTTGAATTTCCTCCCAAGAAGCATAATGGCATTTGATATTCCTTCTTCAGTATCCAGATCACATTCCTCCTCTCCAACTTCAGTATTGGACGCAAGGGCTACGCTTTTGTTCTTCTTTTCAGATTTGTCACTAATACCTAGTTCAAAGGTTTGAGGGATCCAGCAAGTTCATCCACTCTCACGTTGCTGATGTCATGAGCCTCTTATATGGAAGTAACCTTCATGTCAAATCTTTTGGGAAGAGACTTGAGGATCTTCCTTACCAGTTTTTCATCTGACATCATTTCTCCTAAAGCATTGGATGAATTGGCTATCTCAAGGATGTTCATATGAAATTTATGAATACTTTCATCCTCTTTCATTCTCAAGTTTTCAAATTTTGTAGTGAGCAGCTGAAGTCTTGACATCTTCACCTTAGATGTGCCTTCATGTGTAGTTTTCAATATTTCCCAAGCATATTTAGCCATAACACAGGTGTTAATCAATCTGAAAATGTTCTTATCAAATCCATTGAATACAGTATTCAAGGCTTTAGAATTTCCAAGAGCCAGTTCATCCTCTTCTTTAGACCATTCTTCTTCAGGTTTCAACTCAGAAGTCTTCTTTCCATCTTTGTCCAGAACAACAGGACGTTCAAATCCTCTAATGACAGCTTTCTAAGACTTGTTATCCATAGACTTTAGAAAATCCACCATGCGTGCTTCCCAATAGTCATAATTGGTTTCATCCAGGATAGGTGGTATATTAACAAATCCTCTCTCCTTGTCTATTGTACCAGAAAGTATCTTCTCTAAATCTCACCCAGATACAGCGCATGATGCCTGCTCTGAAACCAATTGAAATTCTGGTATCAGATACAAGATGTTGAAGGAGATGTTACGACACCAATATCTGAAATATTATACACGTAAGGACAAGGTAATAAACACAGTAAGAAGACAGTAAAAACACAAACAATTGTTAACCCAATTCGATGCAACTCACCTACATCTGGGGGCTACCAAGCCAGGAAGGAAATCCACTATTAGTAGTATCAATTCAAATCTAAACAATCCCAATTTACAATTTCTCACTTAATCCTTACCCAGTGTAATTTCTATATAAGACACTTCTAGATGTGAGAATCCTCTCTCACTTCCTACAAGTCACAACCAGTGACAATTCAACAACACCAAAAACAGAAGTAAACACACTTCCAAGTACAATACTTAGTTTTTCTTAAAAGCTTTAACTAAGAACAATACACTCTTGCCTAAAAGTTTTAGAGTCAACAATTGACAATTGAAAATCAATCTATTTCAATGTATCAGAAGATACATGAGTGACACACAATATAACAACACACTAAAAGAACTCTCAAACACTAAGCCCTTATTTGTGCACACACAGTTTCTTCAACAATGCTTCCACAAGTTTTTAGGTTTAGTGAGTTACTTTATAAAGGCTCTAGCAGTATGGGCTTGGACTCTTCAATCAAATCCACTCTTTTAGTTGTAAACCACCTGTAAGATCATCTCCATAAAAATAGGAACAAATCTTCAAAATTTCCTAAAAAGTCTTAAAGATCCTTTTTATGAAGCCAGACCAAAACTATAATGTTCCTAAAATACCCTTGCTTAGATGCGTCTGAATGAGAACTCAAAACATATAGAATATCATATTTCAAAATCAAATATCCAAGGATTTAAAAAGCAGAACTGTTATAAAGTTCTGGTATAACATGTCACAACATCTGTCATGAAACATAGTAGCAGACTATGTTGTACCAGTTGTTCTTAATGTCGTGACATCTTGCTCAACTTCTGATGCAAATAACAAAATTTGTTTATTTTGATTGATTTTAAATGTAAAGACAATTCATAATCTTAATGAGAAAACTATGACTAGTCACCCACAAGTATAAGACAACATTTGCATCACCTAAAGATGGAGGATTTTTCTTGGATAAAAATCAACAAGTCTATCACTCAACATCTAAGTGGATAATGTCAACATCTTAAATACTATGAGGAATAGAAGAATTATATCTCAACTATCGAAATGACTCATGTCTAAACTTATGAAAAATATTTAAAATGAAAAGTGCACAAAGGCACAAAAAGTTTGAATGAGGTGACGTGTTTTTATATCTTTTTTAAAATTGGTCAAAGCATGATTAACATTGATTGATATTTATTAAAGAAAACAAAGTTTAAAAATCACTTGACAAAAGTTAAGGTTTTATCATGAAAGCAGTTTTAAGTTTGAAAATAAGAAGGTTTTTTTTTAAAAAGGGAGAAGATTTTGAAAATTTAAAAAACGTAGGAGATGAAGTGACTACCTTAGAAAGCAAAATAAAAGCTAGAGATAAAAAGGATCTAACCAAATTATAGCACACTCCATAGAAAGCCAAATAATAATTCCATTCATCTTGAAGCATAAGCAAATGAACAAGCCAAATAAAGGCAAAGATCCATAGTACTCCAAGCATAGGGAAAGAGACCTTATTCTATGTCCAAGGGTCCAAGAATAATGCAAGAGGTCCAAGGTATAAGAATAGTCCAAGACCATAACCACAAAGTTAAGAGCACCAAGTTTTTTAGAGGTTTAATCATTTATAAGTGTTTTGAATAAGATATGGTCCAAATGGACAAAAGAAAAATGGCGGAAACATAAACAATAATATGATATGAGATGATAATAATGGAGCATAAAATAAAAGAGAGATAGGGAGCAAGAAGGAAACACAAACAAAATTAGTACAATAGTATTGTTAGTGAGTTAGTGATTAGTTGTTAGAACAAATGATCAATGATGATTAACTCATGCACTTAGCCCAAAGTTAATGAAGACTCATTAGAGAATTGATAAAATCAAAGCCTCTTAACAACAATTTTCATAAGTGATGGTGCTAAGACAAATAATCAACCATACTTGGATTTTCAAACATAAGTTTGAGCCACGAATGATAATTTTCCAATTACGGGACAATTTAGCGCTATGCTAAGCAATCGTAATCGGGTTTATGTAGAAACACCGACTATTTGAGACTGGTCAATAACAATGTTAGTGCTAGTGTATGCTAGAGAAGTGATATGTAGATCACTCTCCAAAAGTAATACCGCACGGAAAAAAATAGGTAACGATCTCATCTTCATGAAGAACTTAAAATAAGTTTAAACGATATCGAAGATTTTTATTGATCAAAAGAAAAAGGAGAAGAGGAAAGGGAATGCCAAATTGAATTATAATTTCAAGGTTATTCCATATTTAAGTTCATCCACTCATCTTGGTGAATTAAAGCACTAAACATATAATTAACTCAAAGCACCTAAAATGAATTGAACAATTCACTTTAAAGAAAGATTTGAATTAGTGAATGTTTATCTAACTTCATCTACACCCTAAGTCCAATGAATTTAAAGAGGAGAACGACCCTTAAAAGTGTATTCGAAGGCAAAAACCAAAAGGAAATGGAAGAAGAAGAAGAAGAAATAACTAAAATAGTCCCAAAACAAAGCCAAAAAGCCAAAGTCAACATTGTGTAATCGATTACCACCAGGAGGATAATCGATTACCACTGCTAAAATAGCAGCAAATCCACTTTTAAAAGTCTAAAACTTGATCAATCATTTCTTCAAACACCTTATGATCAAGTATGCAATTGAGCACGAAAATTCAAGTAAAATAACAGCAAACAACACCAATATGTTGCACCCCAAAATTTGACCAACATTTCTTTACCTGGCTTGTGGTTCATCTCATTCACATTAGCATTATCACTTGCATTTCATTGACATGTGTAAGAACAGAGTATGCCTAAGAGAGGGGGGTGAATTAGGCCTTTTG
Organism: Lathyrus sativus; assembly: GCA_963859935.3. Lineage (NCBI taxonomy): Eukaryota > Viridiplantae > Streptophyta > Magnoliopsida > Fabales > Fabaceae > Lathyrus > Lathyrus sativus. Next base: position 608,622,526 of record OZ012738.1, read on the forward strand.
AAATTTTTCCGGTTTTTATGGTATCTTGAAATATTACTGGTTTGTGTTTTTGGTTATGAAAGCTGAAGAAGAAAAATAAAAGAACAATGGACACCAGGATTTATAGTGGTTCCCCTCACAATCCGAGAGTACTCCACTCCTCTTTCAACATGAAAGAGAGTTTTCACTATTGTTTAATAAAGTACAACCTATCACACCATCAACCGGTGAGGCCTACTATCAAACAATAAAACTAACAAGTGTACAAGAACAATCCTCTTGTAAACACTCACCCTTGTGTCCAACAATCATGGATCACAAGTCAAAATACACAAGTTTGTAAAGATTTTGATTTGAGAATAATGATATCAAAGTTGATCTTCTCCAAATGATCAGAATTCACTCTTACAATTTTTCAATACAAGTGTTCAAGGATGAATATGAAATTTATGCACATATGAACACTTAATGAAAGTTTTTGAAAATGGTGAATTTGATTCTAAGACAATTTGAAAAATGAATGTAGAAAGTGTTTGGAGATTGGAAGTTTTTTTGTGGTGTTTTTCAAAATTGAAAAACTCAGAATTTATGAGTAAAATACCCTTTCAAAAAGGTACATTTGAGTAGACATCAAAAATATGAAATGGTATAATTTTTAAATAATTTTTGAACTTGAAACAAAGCAATTTTTCACTGTACGTTCAGTGTTAATCGGTTAACCTATATGGTTAATCGGTTAACATTGGCACGTTAGTCCAGAAAATTCAAAATTCAAATTGGTTAACCGGTTAACCTATATGGTTAATCGGTTAACACTGCTAATTTTCAGAAAAAAATGCTTTAAAAATAATGTTATACCAATTCTAAGGTTTCAAAAACATGCTTATGTATTATGCAAAAATGCTTGATGTTTTTGAACACTTGTATATCAAATTATAAGGGTAGAATTTGATATACCGGCAATGCATCCAAGTCTTGAAGAATCATAGTTCCATATGTAGCTTGACTTGAAAGATATCTTGACTTGATCTTGAGAACTTTGAACGGCTTGTGTTTTTGCAATCAAGAGATGACCTTGAGTAGTGTTGACATCATCAAAACTTGAGACTGAAGCATGCTTCTACATTCTCCCCCTTTTTGATGATGGCAATCAAAAATGTTGTGCGATATCTCTTGGTTCTTGATCTAGTTCTCCCCCTATGTCTAGAAACTCCCCCTATCTTAACAGAGGAAATAAATCTGCACACAAAGAGACATTAACAGAACCAAGCTCTTCTCCCCCTTTGACATCAGCAAAAAGGAAGAGCTTTCAAAGAAATCACAAGATAGCAGCATATATAGTAATAAGCACATGCAAAGCCAAGTAAACACAAAGCACAAACAGTAGTATATATAAAATGCAGCAAATAGAAATTGTACTTGTTACAATAAAACATAGTTCAAATGAAAGCATAAAAACTTAAGACTAGAAAGCAAAGCAATAAAAACAACAGCAGCAGCATATTCTCTAAAAATCCTCATCCGCCATATCCTCCTCCTCTTCTTCTTCTTGACCTTCATTTTCTTCATCAGATACAACAGGGCTGTCAGGGTTGGTGTGGTGAGAGGAAAGTACAAGGTTCCTGAGAGAAGCAATGGCCTGGGAGGTTTCTCTATGCTGAGTCATGATAGTTTGGTAAAGGAACTCGTTTGTGATGCCTCCTTCAGGTACGGGAAAGGCCTGGTTAGCATTGGCTCCTTCTTCTGAATACTTGTAAGTACCGTCATTATCCTTAAAAATTCCAGTATTCTTGACAATTGTAATCTCGTTGATCTCATTGGTGGTTGATTTCATCTTGATGGTTGGTTCACGGTTAAGATCCAAAGTAGTCAATTCCAAAATTCTTGATACCAGCCGTGCATAAGGAAGACGGGTTGAAAGAGATAGTTGTTGTTGAAGGTGATACATGATGGTCAGAATCCAATTGACACGAATCTTGTTCTTGATGGCGAAAAGAAGCTGCATTTCCAGATCATTAATTTGTGCATGATTCGAATCCTTGGGAATCAGCACATAGTAGATTATGTAGTGAAGCATCCGATCAGAGACGGTAAGATTCTTTGCATAGCACAACAGACGAGCAGTACGTTGGTTGGCGATAATCATCTCCTTTGGAAATCTGCAGATCTGATAATAGTACTCCATCTTGTCGTAGTTGGACCACGGCCCTTCCACGTGGTTAACTCCCTTTCTCAGAAAGTACCCAGATGATGGTATGTTCAGCATTGCAGCAACATCAGACAGATTTTCTTCAACAACACAGTCTCTAACAATTGTTTTCATAATATGCTCATCATTTTCATTTATAAACACAGACAGTTTATGCAAAAAGGATTTGACAAGATCCGGGTAGCAGTTTCCAGAATCAGACACAAATTTATCGATCCTCTGATATTTGAGCAAAGCAGGAAAATCAAAAGATGATGCGGGAAAAGCCTTAAGATTCACATACTTTACCGGGAGGATAGAACGAACTCGGACTTTGAAATCCATTCTGCGTTTCTTGGTTGTTTCCATAGGGATATCTTCATCAGATGCAGAGTGATGTTCTGGAAGTTTTCCCTTGCCGCGGTTTGATGCTGAAGCCATGGATGGAGGTTTGAGAGAACTAGGGTTGTGGGTTCTGAGGAAGTTAGGGTTTGAGAAGTTGTGGAGAGATTTTCCAACTTTAGAGAGTGGGAGAGAGAAGTTAGGATTTTAAGAGGGAATATGGATTTTGGATATGGATTTGGATATTTAAGAGAATATGGACCACACAAAAAATATATTAAAAAATATAAAATTTTCAAAAATTTTAATTAATTTTCGTTTCTGATTTTTTAGAAAAAATTAACAGTGTTAATCGGTTAACCATATAGGTTAATCGGTTAACACATTAAAAAATTTAATCAGAATTGAAAATTCAACAGTGTTAATCGGTTAACCCATATGGTTAATCGATTAACATGCTCGAATTTTTGAAAAATACTTAAAAACAGAATGCATACACATGAAAACATATCACAAATAATGCATACACATATTAGAGAAAAGGTCAGATGTCACCTTCATCAAGAATCCCAAGTTCTCTCCGAATTTTGTAGAACGGTTCTTTTGCCAAAGGCTTGGTAAAGATGTCGGCGAGTTGGTTGTGTGTGTCAACGAAGGTAACATCAACATCTCTGTTCAATACGTGATCTCGAAGGAAATGATGCCGGATATCGATATGCTTTGTTCTGGAATGCATAACCGGATTCTTCGTGATATTTATGGCACTAGTATTATCACATCGTAGAGGAATGCATCCGAGGTCAACACCATAATCCAGAAGTTGTTGTTTCAGCCATAAAATCTGTGCACAGCAACTTCCCGCGGTGATGTATTCTGCTTCGGTGGTGCTGAGTGCTACACAAGCTTGCTTCTTGTAGGCCCATGATACTAGAGCATTTCCGAGAATGTGACATGTACCACTTGTACTTTTTCTATCGGTTTTGCATCCTGCATAGTCAGCGTCAGAATAACCAACTAAAGAACAAGTACTACCTTTAGGATACCATAATCCGACGTTGGTCGTTCCTTTGAGATACTTGATAATTCTCTTCACAGTAGTGAGATGCGATTCCTTCGGATTTGCTTGGAAGCGCACACACAAACAAACACTAAACATAATGTCAGGACGGCTTGCCGTCAAATATAGTAGTGAACCAATCATACCTCGATATTTAGTAATATCAATTGGAGTACCAGATTCATCTTGATCAACATACGTTCCGAATCCCATAGGAGTAGACATCATCTTGCAACTATCCATATCGAATTTCTTTATTAATTCCTTACAGTACTTGGATTGGTTGAGAAAGATTCCATCCTTGGTTTGCTTGATTTGTAGTCCAATAAAATAATTTAACTTTCCCATCATGGACATCTCGAATTCTTCTCGCATCATGAGTGAGAATTCTTCGCAGAGTTCTTTGTTTGTTGATCCAAATATGATGTCGTCGACGTAGACTTGTACTAACAAGGTGTTACCCTTGATCTTCTTTATAAACAGCGTCTTGTCAACCTTTCCTTTTGTAAATCCTTTCTCACATAAGAAGTTGCTAAGGCGATCATACCATGCTCGTGGTGCTTGTTTTAAACCGTAGAGAGCCTTCTTCAGTTTGAAAACATGTGAGGGATTTTTGAAGTCTTCAAAACCCGGAGGTTGTTTGACGTAGACTTCCTCATTAATGTACCCATTCTGGAAAGCGCTTTTGACATCCATCTGGAATAACTGAAAATTCATAGAACAAGCGTAAGCAAGTAGTAATCTAATTGCTTCTAACCTTGCTACCAGAGCGAATGTTTCATCAAAATCAATTCCTTCCTCCTGGTTGTAGCCTTGTGCGACCAATCTTGGCTTGTTACGAACTATAATCCCATTCTCGTCAAGTTTGTTCTTGAACACCCATCTGGTTCCTATAATATGCTTATTGTCTAGTCTTGGTACAAGGGTCCAAACTTGATTTCTTTCAAATTGATTAAGTTCTTCTTGCATTGCTATAATCCATTGGTCGTCGCCTAAAGCTTCATCGATCTTTGATGGTTCAATTTGAGATACAAACGCCATGTTGAGACAAGCATCCTTTAAATTAAGTCGAGTTGCAACGCCTTGACTAATATCACCAATAACTTTATCAATTGGGTGATCTATGTGTGTTCTCCATTCTTTCAGAAGATCTTGATTTTCTTGGGTAACATCTTCTTATAATATTGTTTGATCATTTGAAACAATTTCTTCATTTTGTGGAGTATCTACAAAATCATCATCATCATCTAAAACAATATTATCCTCTTTCGAGGGGTTAGTCTCATCAAACGAAACATGAATAGACTCTTCAATGGTAAGAGTTCTTTTATTAAAGATTCTAAATGCTTTACTATAAAGAGAGTAACCAAGAAATATACCTTCGTCGGATTTCTCATCAAACTTACCGAGATTGTCCTTATTGTTGTTGAGAACGAAGCATTTGCAACCAAATATGTGGAAGAATGATATATTCGGTTTCCTTCCCTTGAACAACTCATACGGAGTCTTTTTGAGTAGCGGTCGAATATTCACGCGGTTGCTTACAAAGCACGTCGTGCTTACTGCTTCTGCCCAAAAATATTTTGGAAGATTTTTGTCGCTGAGCATTGTTCTAGCAAGTTCAACTAGTGAACGATTCTTCCGTTCTACGACGCCGTTTTGTTGAGGAGTTCTTGGTGCCGAAAAATTATGAGAAATTCCATGTTCTTCGCAAAATTCTTCAAAGTCTGAATTTTGAAATTCTCCACCGTGGTCGCTTCTTATGGAGGCTATAGTGAGTGACTTCTCGTTTTGAATTTGTTCTGCATACTTTTTGAATGCTTTAAACGCATCATTTTTCTGCACTAAAAACATTGTCCAGGTATATCGAGAAAAATCATCAACAATAACTAAAGCATAAATACTACCTCCAAAGCTCTTCGTTCTTGATGGACCAAAAAGATCCATGTGCAACAATTGAAGTGGTCTTGATGTAGAAACCACTTGCTTGGATTTGAAAGTTGTCTTGGTCTGTTTTCCCTTTTGACATGCATCGCATAATTTATCTTTGATGAATTTTATCTTTGGAAGCCCAACAACCAGATCATGCTTGATTAATTTGTTTAGATGCTCCATGTGAATGTGAGCAAATCTTTTATGCCAAAGCCATGCCTCGTTGTTGTTTTCCATAAGACATTTTACCTTCAAGGAAGAATCATCAAAAGAGATCATAAAAATATTATTATATCTTTTACCTTTTAGCAGAATCTCATGAGTGACTTCGTGTTCGATCAAGCATTCCTCCTTTGTGAAGTTGATTTTGAACCCTTTGTCACACAATTGACTGATGCTAAGTAGGTTATGCTTAAGGCCTTCAACAAAAAGAACGTCTTCGATGATTGTACATGGAGGTGCACCAATGGTTCCAACTCCAAGAATTTTTCCTTTATTATCATCACCGTAAGTGACGTATCCTTTGGCCTTTAATGATAGACTTGAAAATTTGTTTATATCTCCCGTCATATGCTTCGAGCAGCCACTATCAAGATACCATTGATTTGTGGTTGTCTTCAAGCATACCTACAAAACAAAATTAGGTAGTGTTAGGTACCCAAATTGCTTTGGGTCCTTGATAGTTAGTACCCTTTTCCACCCACACATAATGCCCCTTTGCAATACCAATATTACGTACATAGCAGGCATTAGGTGTGTGCCCTTTAATTCCACAATAAAAACACGTAGGTTGAAAATGACTTCTATATCTAGGAATATAATCCTTTTTCTTATCAATTCTTTTCTTGTTATGATTTTGATGCTGAATTTTAGAAGTGCTTGTCTCTTCTTTAACAATTTGTTCACTTGCTCTTACGAAAATGGTCTTATTGGTGTTTGGTTTTGAAAATTTAGAATATCCCCACTTTTATCATTAGGATACCTTTGATGTTTAAAAATCTCTTCCAAGCCAATTTGACCTTTTTCGTATCTCTCTAAAACTCTTTTAAGTTGAACAATTTGGAAAGACAAAGACTCACAATTCTTACATACAAGACTTTGTTTTTCATCCATCATTTTTTGTTTTTCATCTTCAATATTTTTCAAGAAATCAGAATTTTGTTTTTCTAAAAGTAAAATTCTTTTCTTTTGTGATGAGATGTCTTTATACAAAGTCTTGCACTCTTTTAGAAGTTCATCTATAACTTCTTGTGCATCATTATCATAGACAGAAAAATTACTACTAACCTCATTTTCGTCATCGGAATGGTGAGAGGCCATTAAGGCAATATTTGCGCATTCATCGCTATCTGATTCCGATGATGAACTCACTTCGTTGTCGTCCCATGCGACATAAGCCTTCTTTGTTTTGAAATCCTTCTTGCCCTTGAATTTTCCTTTATTTGCGAGTTTCGGGCAATCTGGCTTTATGTGACCTTGTTTCCCACATTCGTAACATGTAATTTCTTGGTTTGATGTGGATGCCTCCTTTTTCCTGAAATGTCTATTCTTTTTAGAAAAAGAAGAAGTTTTATTATTATTAAAAAAACTTACCAAGCTTCTTTACTAGAAGCATGAAATTTTCGTCTTCGGAAGATTCGTCAATTTTATCATCCCTTGTGTCAGTCTTCAAGGCAATTCCTTTGGACTTCTTGTCTTGACTTTCATGTTTCTCAAGCCTTCCAAGTTCCAGTTCATGCTCTTGAAGTTTCCCGAATAATGAAGCGGATGTCATTGTTGAAAGACTTTTCTTTTCCGAAATGGCGGTCACCTTCGGTTGCCATTCTCTTGTCAAGGATCTTAGGACTTTTAAGTTGAGATCATCATTGGTGAAGGTTTTCCCAAGAGCAATCAGATGATTTGTTAGATGAACAAACCTCTTTTGCAAGGCAACAATAGATTCACCGGGCTGCATACGGAACATCTCATATTCTTGACTTAACGTGTTAAGTCTTGATCTTTTTACTTCTGCTATTCCTTCATGCGTTTCTACCAAGGTATCCCAAATCTGTTTTGCCGATTGACACTGTGATATGCGAAAGAATTCATCCATACTGAGAGCACTTTGAAGTATGTTGATTGCTTTCTTCTCATTCAAGATTCTCTTCTTGTCATCTTCATCATATGAGGATTTAATCTTTGGGGTTCCAACACCATTTACCACACTTGTAGGAACATGTGGACCAGTTTCAACGGTTTCCCATATACCATCTCCTTGAGCCTCAAGATGTGCCTTCATACGGATTTTCCAAAAATCGAAGTATTCTCCAGAAAAGAGTGGTGGCTTGTTACTACTTCCACCATCTTTGAAAACCGGGTTGGTATTTGCGGAAGCCATACTGAATCGTTAGGAACAGGTTACCTTAACCTGCTCTGATGCCAATTGTAAGAACAGAGTATGCCTAAGAGGGGGGGGGGGGGGTGAATTAGGCCTTTTGAAATTTTTCCGGTTTTTATGGTATCTTGAAATATTACTGGTTTGTGTTTTTGGTTATGAAAGCTGAAGAAGAAAAATAAAAGAACAATGGACACCAGGATTTATAGTGGTTCCCCTCACAATCCGAGAGTACTCCACTCCCCTTTCAACATGAAAGAGAGTTTTCACTATTGTTTAATAAAGTACAACCTATCACACCATCAACCGGTGAGGCCTACTATCAAACAATAAAACTAACAAGTGTACAAGAACAATCCTCTTGTAAACACTCACCCTTGTGTCCAACAATCATGGATCACAAGTCAAAATACACAAGTTTGTAAAGATTTTGACTTGAGAATAATGATATCAAAGTTGATCTTCTCCAAATGATCAGAATTCACTCTTACAATTTTTCAATACAAGTGTTCAAGGATGAATATGAAATTTATGCACATATGAACACTTAATGAAAGTTTTTGAAAATGGTGAATTTGATTCTAAGACAATTTGAAAAATGAATGTAGAAAGTGTTTGGAGATTGGAAGTTTTTTTGTGGTGTTTTTCAAAATTGAAAAACTCAGAATTTATATGAGTAAAATACCCTTTCAAAAAGGTACATTTGAGTAGACATCAAAAATATGAAATGGTATAATTTTTAAATAATTTTTGAACTTGAAACAAAGCAATTTTTCACTGTACGTTCAGTGTTAATCGGTTAACCTATATGGTTAATCGGTTAACACTGGTACGTTAGCCCAGAAAATTCAAAATTCAAATTGGTTAACCGGTTAACCTATATGGTTAATCGGTTAACACTGCTAATTTTCAGAAAAAATGCTTTAAAAATAATGTTATACCAATTCTAAGGTTTCAAAAACATGCTTATGTATTATGCAAAAATGCTTGATGTTTTTGAACACTTGTATATCAAATTATAAGGGTAGAATTTGATATACCGGCAATGCATCCAAGTCTTGAAGAATCATAGTTCCATATGTAGCTTGACTTGAAAGATATCTTGACTTGATCTTGAGAACTTTGAACGGCTTGTCTTTTTGCAATCAAGAGATGACCTTGAGTAGTGTTGACATCATCAAAACTTGAGACTGAAGCATGCTTCTACATTCTCCCCCTTTTTGATGATGGCAATAAAAAATGTTGTGCGATATCTCTTGGTTCTTGATCTGGTTCTCCCCCTATGTCTAGCAACTCCCCCTATCTTAACAGAGGAAATAAATCTGCACACAAAGAGACATTAACAGAACCAAGCTCTTATCCCCCTTTGACATCAGCAAAAAGGAAGAGCTTTCAAAGAAATCACAAGATAGCAGCATATATAGTAATAAGCACATGCAAAGCCAAGTAAACACAAAGCACAAACAGTAGTACATATATAATGCAGCAAATAGAAATTGTACTTGTTACAATAAAACATAGTTCAAATGAAAGCATAAAAACTTAAGACTAGAAAGCAAAGCAATAAAAACAACAGCAGCAGCATATTCTCTAAAAATCCTCATCCGCCATATCCTCCTCCTCTTCTTCTTCTTGACCTTCATTTTCTTCATCAGATACAACAGGGCTGTCAGGGTTGGTGTGGTGAGAGGAAAGTACAAGGTTCCTGAGAGAAGCAATGGCCCGGGAGGTTTCTCTATGCTGAGTCATGATAGTTTGGTAAAGGAACTCGTTTGTGATGCCTCCTTCAGGTACGGGAAAGGAGCTTTATCATCAATCAAGGAAGGTTTCTGAAGAGTTTGAGAGGTTGAAGTGGAGCTTTGACCTATCTGATAATCAAGATTTGACAGGTTTGTAACTTTTCTTCTACACCATAATTTAAGCATAATTAGTTAGAATTGTTAGGTTAGAATGGTTAGAGACAAGTAGGAGATGGGTTCTGGGAAGTTTGAGATCAATTGGTGAAGTTTGAGTTAGTGACACCATTTTTGTTTTGATCAAGAACACAATGGATAGTGAGATATAACATGAGTTTAATATCAAGATTTAACCAGTGTGAGGTGGTGATCATTCTGAGGTAATCGATTTCAAGAATAGTCAGAATTGAAGTTTGAGTATATTTTTGATCTTGGATCGGGTTTAGAGATTGGGGATGATTCTTTGAATTCTAAGGCCAGGGTTGGATTCAGGGTTGAATTTAGAGTGGATTAGGGTTTTGAGCCATGGATTTTGGTTGAGTTTGGAGGGAGTTCGAGCTAGGGATTTGAAGCTCTGTTCATGGAGCTTTCCCTCCATTTCCATGGCTGGAGGAAGAAGATAACCCCAGGGCCGTTGGATCATGCAAGGACCGGTTGACCAAAGCCAGATCTAAGGGCTGAGATTCAATTTCGCTTGAAGAGGGAAGTCTGAAGATACCCTAAACGCGGCGTTTCATTAAACTGAGGTTTTGGGCTTTAGTGGACTGATTTGATAATCACACCCCCTTTCATGGCCCATTTGCATTTTGAACTGATTTTTGTTACTAAATGCACCGTGTCTTTTCCTTTTTCTTTATATTTTTTGAGTTGATTTTCTGATTAAAAACTGGGCCTAGCGCATTTGTTGTTCGCACCCCCATTTAGAGCCCATCTGGATAATGAACTGTCTGGCATTGCTATCTGCACCAATGTTTTCATATTTTAATTTCTTTTTCTCCATTTTATTTTAATCTTTGAAAAATCATATTAAATAGAAAAATGATGATTTTTACATGAGGATTTTTTCTCCTATTTCATGTTAATGTCTAGAAAATTATGAAATCAAAATATTTGCACTTCATGCATTTTTAATATTTTTTGTATATTTTATATTTTAATAGCTTTTAATTCATTTTATGTTGATGCATAGATTTGTAGAATTTTGTTTAGCTAGTTCCCTCCATATTTTTAGGCCATTCTTTTTAGGATAGTTAGATTAGGACTTTATCTCCCCTCTAGATTTATTCCAAAATTTTGTGATTAATTGTTGATTAGTTTTGATTAGATGACTTTAGGTTGTATAGAATTAGGTCAATCCTTAACATAAGTCCACAATAACACTAGAATTTTGGGTTTCTAGGTCAAGTTAGATATTTGGACATATGGGGTATTAAGGGTAGGTATGTAGGATCCCCTAGAAATTATATTAGATTTTAATATAGTAGTATACTATTTTTAAATGATTTTTGTAGTTGATTGTTGTTTGTGTTGCCCTTATGGGCTTGTATTTTGTTTTTCTTTGCTTTGTGGGCTTGGTGAGCTTGGTTTTGCTTTGAGGAGCATGGAGGAGCATAGTAGAAGACTTGAAGATTGAAGAAGGAGCTTGAGAGCTTGAAGCCTTGTTTGTTCTGTTGTTGTTTTAGGGTTAGGGATTAAGTAGAGCTTAGACCTAGTTAATTTCTTTCTTAAACATGGATGGTATCTTTCACCTCCATTCTTCCCCATGATTCAAGGTCCTTCCATGGTATTCACCTCCCTCCTTTGGAGGGATAAGTGATGGTACCTAGGAAGTAGAACTTTTGAGGGAACCATTCCTTTGATGTTAAACCCTTATAGGTCACCTTTGGTGATCAATAAGCAGTTTAATATCCTAGCTTATCCAGTTAAGTGATTTCTTCAGGTTTGAGTATCTTGAGAGACGTTGGGCTTGAGTTTGAAGATGAAGACTTTATTGAAGAGTATGGAAGAGGATGATTCCCTGAGCATTGCTATTGTAGTTGATACTTGAAGACCCAATGAAGATCCAGTAAAGACTGAATGAAGAGCTGAGGCTTAAAGACTGAAGGATGAAGTTGACATTTCCAGATGATTGAAGACTACTCTGAGAAGCTGAAGCTTGCAGTAGGGGAAAGCTAGTTGAGACTGGTGAAGCAAAGAGAGCTGAAGCTTGAAGACAAAGTTTATACTTATGAAGAGGATCCAATTGAGATTGAGTGCAGGGCTGAGGCTTGAAGAATAAAAGATAAGTTGATACTTACTTTAAAGCTTGGAGATCCTGAAGGAATCAAGTTGATACTTGTGGTTAAGAGTGAAGCCTGAAGGTGGAGCTGATTAAGGAGCTGAAGCTTGAAGAAGAGTTAAGTTGAAACTTATGTTGGAAGGTTGAAACCTAGAGAAGCAAATTGATATTTGTCAAGAGTGATTAAGGTCTGAAGACTGAGTTGCTGTCAGAAGAGCTGAAGCTTGGAGTTGAGGGAGGAGTTGATCTGCTTTCTTGTCTGTTTTCTTTTCTGTATTGATGTGCCTTGTTTGACTTGCTTGATGCATTAGAATAAGTCCATATCTAGACTAGCTTTAATATAGGAGCATGATTGCACTAGAGGTTGAGCAGCTCCCTCTGCTTGTATTGTTACTGTATGGCTTTGCTTGCGGGTATTCGGTAGAGCCCAGCTCCCTTGCCCATGTGGTTTGTTTTGCTTGATAGCATGATTTTATTTCTTCTATATGATTGCAGTTTACTGTTTTTGCTTGATAGCATGTTTTATTTTAGTATGATTACTGTCATTCATTCTGGCTTGAGGTTGAGATGAGCTTGTGGAGGCTGCTGCCCCACACACATTTCCTCCCTCACTTGCATTGCATGCATTTTACTGTTTACTGTTTAAGCTGATGCTTTGTCTGTTTCTGTGTATCATTGACATGATCCCCTAGGAATCTCATTTCCTTTGATAAGGAAGTGATGATAGAACTTTAGGTTGAAACCTATGCATGATAACTTCTAGGAGTTCCCTGTTTCAAACCTCAACTATAGGATGAATCCTTGGCATGACAACAGTAGGACTTGATAGTCTCCCTTTAGTTGAGCCCTTTCTCTTCTCATCTCGAAACAGCTTAAGATACAGTAATCATGAATGATTTCTTTCGTACGTTACGAGCCTTAAGCTATCTGAGAAAGGATTGTTGGAGAGTTGCTTTTCAACAGTCTGGATGTTTAGTATGGTACCCTTTGGGTGACATGCGACGCATTCATTCTCAGGTCATAGTCTCTAGTGCGATTGAAATTGCAAACACAATAAAAAACACTTCTTTCGTAAAAGACAGAAAACAAACTTCAAACCTTTTTGCCCCGTGGGCCCATAATTCAAGGAACATTTCTGAAGAAAAGAGTGTCGTTAAACTTCAGCGCCAACGCAAACAGGCTTTGTCCCTAACTGCTGGAACTGTTGTTTAACCCTACTCGATAAAACAGATGAATCTGAATCCCCATAAGCCGTAGTGTCCCGAACTACGTAAGCTCTGATCTCTCATACCTGTTGAGAGTACGTAGGTACAATACTGACGTATTGGCGAGCCACCTTCCCCGTAACCCATAGTAGGCCGAACTACGTTGACTCTGATTTCTCATTCTCTGATGAGAATACGTAGGCATAAAGCGCGACGCTTTGCCGAGTTATTTTCTTTTCTGTTTAAGCCAGCCTTGATAGGTAGATAGATAAACCAACTCGTCCAGTAAACACAACAAGCGTGGATCCCGTCGAGTACGACGGACGTGAGGGGTGCTAACACCTTCCCCTCGCGTAACCGACTCCCGAACCCAGACAACGGTTGTGACGACCTTGTCTTACCCTTTTCGTCAGGTTTTTCCGATCGTTTCCTTTCCCGCTCCGAGGGATAAATAACGAAAGGTGGTGACTCTTCTGTTTTGCCGGCACCTTATTTTCGCGGAAGCGACAGCTGGCGACTCTGCTGGGGACTTGATAGTTTCCTGGGATCCAACGTCCCGTATGCGAGTCAGTTAGGGGATCCGACGTCCCCTGCAAGAGTCAATCCTAGCGCTTGTATGATTACTTGTTGGGTTGTGTTTATTTATCGCATTTTATTTCCCGCACTTTATTTTCAGTATGATATGATTATCTGTGCTGTTGTGGGAGGGGCATTCTGATGAGTGAGAAGCCAGACCCAGGCTTGAGTGAACATAGCATTAGTTGTGGAAATTAGTGGGCACGTGCTTGCTTTGCAGGCACTAGTGTCTCATGAAATCCACGCTCAGACGAGGTTCTCCCGGTTGGCTTCTCTTTCAACCCTTTGGGTTGAGACGGTTGCTGGTTTGGAGGATTGTCAACTCTGGGGACCGATCATTTGTGATTCAGCCGAGTGAGGCCGCTTCATGAGCTGGTGATGCCACACCTTCTGGGTATCGTATCACCCCTCTTGAATGTCTGTGACGCTGATGAACGCATAGGATGCCGAACTTGAGTCAGTTTAGGTTCATACCTGTGAGCAGGGTTGGGTTTATTGCAGGAAACTTTGACCTTCAGACCACCTGGTTTTCTTGATAGTGGATCAGTTTTGTTGGGATCTGAGGTTCTCATCTGCAGATATATGATTGTTCTTGACAGAGCAGGTTTTTAATCGGGATCAGAGGATCTTATCATCAGATGTGCATTTGTTCTTGACAGAGCAGGTTTTTGATTGGGGTATGAGGATCTCATTATCAGATGTTTGTTCTTGATAGAGCAGAGTTTTATTATCAGATGCATGTTCTTGATAGAGCAGAGTTTTGGTTATCAGTTGTGTGTTCTTGACAGAGCAGTTTTTTGGTCCTGTATCAGAGGTCCTTATTATCAGAAATTTGTTCTTGACAGAGCAGAATTATGGTCCTATGTATATGGCCCTATCAGATGGTTGTTCTTGACAGAGCAGATTTGTGGTCCGATACCAGGATTTTCTTATTATCAGATAAAGTGGTTGTTCTTGATAGAGCAGCATCATGGTTTTGTTGATACAGAATCTCCACAGCACAGTTGCCTTGATCTCCTGCTGCATGATTGCATTTTACATTGCTTTGGATACTCATTTGCATTTCATTAACGTGTGTCTGTGTTGTAGGTACCGTTTTCCCCGATCCAGGATTTCTTGTCTCCTATTGTATTGTTATGGGTTCTCTGAGGAAGACCGTGGTTTACAAGTTCCCTGCCCCTGATGTGGTTCGGCTGACCGATTTGATAGCGTTAGCAGATGATTCTGTTAGGGATGAGTTCATAAAATCTTACGGAAAATTGCTCAGTTTGGTTCGTAAACCTTCTGCGTTCGAGTTGAATGGGTTGCACGCTCTGCTGCAGTTCTACGACCCTCCGTTGAGATGTTTCACTTTCCAGGATTTTGTTCTCGCACCCACGCTAGAGGAATATGCTGATTTGTTAGGTGTGCCTATCAAGAGGCAGATGCCTTTTGTTCATATGGATGTTGAGCCTGATCTGGCTGGTTTAGCCCCTCCACTTCATCTGGATGCCTCCGAGTTGGTATTGTCTAGTTGGAACAAGGTTCCTGGTTTCTCCTTGCAGTTTTTAGTGGGAAAGGCTCAGCAGTGCGCCAAAGACGGATGTTGGGTCGCGTTCAACGCCATTCTCGCCCTGTGCATATATGGCATCATTCTGTTCCCCAATATGCCCGATTTTGTAGACTTCGACGCATTTCATATCTTTGCTTCAGGGAATCCAGTCCCTACCTTGATAGGAGATGTCTACCATTCCGTCCACTACAAAAACGAAAACAGAAGGGGCAAGAATGTCTCATGCTGTGTACCCTTGCTTTATAAATGGCTTGATAGTCATCTGCCCAAGAGGGGTCCTTTTGTTTCGTCTGCAGCCACAACTGAGTGGTCCGAGCGTCTGATGAGTTTATCTGCAGAGGATATTGACTGGTTTGACAGAGATAGGCTGGGTACCGAGATTATCTTCAACTGCAGCGGGTTTCCAAACGTGCCTTTGATAGTCAGGAAGGGCTGTATAAACTACAATTCGTCTTTGCTGGTCCGACAGTTCGCGTATGCTTTGAGAGCTCCGCCGAAGGATGAAGAGGTACAGGAATCTCTATACCTCACTGGTCTTCTAGAGGGGGATATATTGTCCAAGCTTCAGCGCGCCTGGAATGGTATCAGTAAGAGGGGAAAGCCATTGCTGGGGAGAAGCAACAATCAAGCCTACGCTCCGTATGTGACTTGGATCAAAACCAGGGCAGATGCTATAGGGATACCGTTTCCTCATGCCAAGCCAGAAAGCCCTCCAATGATTGAAGAGCCTACTACTGTGCCCATTCAGCAGCATAATCGGGTGTTAGCTGAGCGAGATGAATTGAAGAGGGCAAACGAGGAACTGGAGAAAGAATTGGCTCTGCTCCGAAGCGAGAGGAACGAAGCCGTTCATTCCTTCAAAAGGCAGACAGAGCTGGTAAACCGGCTAGGGACAGACCTGACTAAGCAGATAGCCGAGCGTGAACGCATGGGTCAAGACTTCAAAGCTGTCAACGACGTACTGGCCACGAAGAAGCGGCACTTGGACGAAGCATATCGGAGGATATCCAAGTTCAACCAGCACCAGAAGGCTTCCCTGGCCACCAGGAAAGAGCGGGAGGATAAGCTGATGCTACAGATCTCCAAGCTGGAAGCCCAGGTGAAAGCTAGTGAGAAGAGGTTTGATGAAGAAACCACTCGCAGATACGCCGCTGAAGGCCAGCTCAACAGGGCTCTCGCTAACCTGAAGGAGCGCAAACTGACGTTTGAGTCCAAGAAGCGGAAGTTAGAAGATTGTTTCAGCGAAGGAGCATGGGAAGGTTCGGTCGAAGGTCTTCAGTATACCATTGTGCAAATGGAGTTACTCGTCAAAGGGTTACTCACGCTGCCTGATCATCCAGAAACGAAGGAGTTGTTAGAAGAGTATCGCGCCCGTGGCCGTACTTGACTATTTGTATTCCTTTTGTTTTGATAATTGTTGTATGCTGACCATCACCAGTCTTGTTGGCTGAGGTCACGCTGTTGATTCATCTTGTACTCGTTGATGTTGTGTACTGCCTTGATGGGCTTTCTTTATATATGAGATTGTTATTTCCATGATTGGACTCGGACTTCTTCTTATTATCAGCACTGACACTCAGGCACTAGGATCGGCGGAGATCTCCCTAACGCACAGACACACGTTTGCATTTGCATGAAGCATTTGCATAACGAGCATTTTGTTGTTTTTCCTAACCCTTTTGTGTTTACAGGTTATTTCAGGTTGTTTCAGGTGGTTCCAGGATTGATCAGAGACCTATTCACCGCCATCCGACTAGCTAATCAGACCAGGATCATGGAGCAAGTGCAAACTGATGTTCAGGAACTCCGCGAAAGGATGGATCGCTTCATGGAGCTCATGCAAGCGGTCGCCAATGGCCAGGATCAGCTCAGAACCTTAGTTCAACCTCTGATTTCAAGGGTTGATAGCAATGGCGTACTTCATGGTGGGACTGTTCCTACACCTCCACCAGTTGAAACTCCGCAGAATGGTGTTCCCGTGACCGGGGGAAACGGCAGTACCAACGGCAATGTGATGGCCGACGTGGGACTCAATACGACGGGCGTCGGTAATGGGAGTCTGGGAGCTAATGTCAATGTCGGGCTGGGCAACGGCAATGCAGGTGTCGGGAATCTGTTTGGGCCTCAGCCATGGCTAGAGGATCGTCAGGACGATGTGTTCTCTCAGAAAGGTGCTGAAGGGGAGCTGAATGCTGAAGCACGGCTTAGATTCAAGGCACTTGAAGATAAGATGAGAGATATCGAGAATCAGAATACTTTGGGCGTTGATATGTCCAAGTTGGGACTAATTGCTGATTTCAAGGTGCCTCCTAAGTTCAAGGTACCTGACTTTGAAAAGTATAAGGGCACCACTTGCCCCCGTGTCCACCTGAGATCGTATTACAGGAAAATGTCTGCTCATTCCGAGGACGAGAAGTTGCTGATGCACTTCTTTCAAGACAGCCTTTCCGGGCCATCCCTTGAGTGGTACATGAGTCTGGAGCCTACTAGTGTGCGCACATGGAAGGATCTTGCTGAAGCATTTGTGCACCACTACCAATACAATAGCGACTTGGCCCCAAACCGAGTCCAGCTGCAGAATCTGTCGCAGAGGAACAGTGAAGGGTTTAAGGAATACGCCCAGTGGTGGCGTGAGTTGGCAGCCAGGGTTCAGCCGCCGATGGTTGAACGTGAGCTCGTGCAGATGTTCGTAGCCACCCTCCCAGGGGTTTACTATGAGAAGTTGGTCAGCGGTATGTCTGGGACGTTCTCAGATCTCATTATCACGGGTGAGCACGTCGAAAATGGGATCAAGATCGGGAAAATTCAAGGTGAGTCATCCTCAGCTGGAGGAGGCGGAAAGAAACCTTATAGCGGCAAAAGACGGGAAGGAGAAGCGAGCGCTGTGACCAACGCTCGAAGGAAGAGTAAAGGTCCTCACCAGCAGGTGGCCAGTATAACTATCCCGGCAGTTCCACAGCAGTCGCAGCAGCAGCAGCAACCGAATCAACAGGGATACAGAAAGTACCAGAATCGGGCACCTTTGGCGAACCGTCACCTCGAGAGACCGCCCATGTTGTACGCGCAACTCTTGCAGACTTTGCTTCAACTACAGTTGATCCAGAAGAGGACGCTGGCTCCCTTGACAGGGGCACCTCCGCCAGGGTACGACGCGAATGCCACTTGTGAGTTCCACTCAGGGGCACTAGGCCACACAATAGAGAACTGCAAAGCCTTCAAGCATAAGGTGCAGGACATGGTGGATGCCAAGATCATCAACTTCTCCGGTAATGTGCCAAATGTCACGAAGAATCCTATGCCGAATCATAGGGGAGGCGGAGTGAACGCCATTATCGAAGACGAGAGTTCGGATTTGTTGACTGACGTCAGAGATCTGAAGACGCCACTTAGCTTTGTTAAAGCTAAGTTGATGAAAAGAGGGTTCTTTCCAGGTTGCGGAGAGCTATGTATGGACTGTGCCACACGTTCTGATGGATGTGAACAGTTGGTAGAAGGAATTCAAAGTCTGATGACTGAAGGGATTCTGCAGTTTAGTCGGAGGGCCGAATGTGGATCAGGAGAGGTAGTGCTGAAGCAAGCTGATGAGGTCGCCACCATCACCATCCCTCGCCGGACGATAACTATTTCTGCGCCCAGGCCGCCCACAATTACCATCACCCGAGCTGGGCCAATACCCTTCGAGAGCACTAATGCTGTCCCATGGCATTATGGGGCTGAAGTCTACTGCAATGGACAGAAGTTGGAGCTAGAACCGTTTGGGTCGACTGTGGAGAACCTTGCGGGAATCAGTGGTATTACTCGCAACGGAAGAGTGTTTGCACCACCAGAGGTCGTGGCGGATAAAGCGGTCAGAGCTGATGCGGCCGATAAAGGTAAAAGTAAAGTCGTTGAAGAGATCCCGTGTGGGGCGGAAAAAGACTTGCTTGTTAAAGATGCCGAGGAGTTTATGCGGTTGATTAAAAAGAGTGACTACAAGATTGTAGACCATCTCCATCGGACGCCCTCGAAGATTTCCATCCTGAACTTATTGCTGTGTTCTGAAGCACACCGCAACGCGCTGCTGAAGGTGTTGAACGCCGCATATGTACCGCAGGAAATATCGGTGAATCAGCTAGAAGAGGTCGTAGCCCACGTAAATGCTGGAAATGGGCTAGGTTTCACAAACCTAGAGCTGACGCCAAAAGGGAGGAACCACAATAGCGCCCTGCACATCTCGACAGAGTGTAGGGGCACGATTATGTCACACGTGTTGGTGGACACGGGTTCGTCACTTAATGTTCTTCCGAAGAAGGCATTAATGAAGTTGGATACTCGTGGAGTGATTTGCACACCCAGTGATCTGGTTGTGAAGGCGTTCGACGGAACCAAACGCCATGTTTTCGGGGAGGTGACCCTGCCAATCCAAGTCGGGCCAGAAATGTTCAACGCGGTCTTTTATATTATGGACATCATGCCTGCCTACAGTTGTCTCTTGGGCCGGCCATGGATCCATGCTGCTGGTGTCGTAACCTCCACGTTGCACCAGAAACTCAAATATGCTGTCGGGGGTAGCATCGTGACTGTTTGTGGCGAGGAAGACATAATGGTGAGCCATTTGTCGTCCTTCAAGTATGTGGAGATGGATGGCGAAATCCATGAGACTCTATGCCAAGCGTTCGAAGCTGTCAAAGTGAAAGACGTAGCTCCTGTAGTCACCGAAAAGACAGAGATGACTCTCTCCTCATTCAAGGAAGCTCGGGCCGTTGTCCAAGCCGGATCTACCCCGGGCTGGGGGCGAATTTTAGAGATACCTAACAAGCAAGATAAGTTTGGGTTGGGATATTCTCCTGGAGCTGAAGCTTCTTCTTCTAGCAGTGCATCACGAGGTAAGGGGCCGATCCAGTTTACCAGTGGCGGAGTGATTTTCGAAAGCATCAACGCGGTGTCTGAAGACAGCAGGGATAACGACTGTGAGCTCGACTCTTGGATCCAGCCAAGCAAGCCAGGCGAGGGCCTCAACAATTGGTCCGTCAAGGATATCATCCAGATGACAAGCGAAGAGTAATGATTTACTTTTTCCAATCACTGTACAACCCTATGTCCTACCCGGGGCGTAGCGGTTTTATTGTCAGGGCCTTGTTGGATTATGTACATGCATTTTGTTAATAAATCAAAGGCGTTTTCTTCGTATTCAAATATTGTGATCTCTGTTATTCCTGTTTTATATTTGTTTTGAAAAACAATAAAATGGCAATAGGGTTTGTGCTAACCTGCACATCCTTGTTTTAAACTTAACCTTTGTTATTGCAGGATCCACATAACAGATGACATCGACTCTGGACCTTCTACGGCTCACTTCGACTTCGATTGCCCGATCTATCAAGCCGAACAAGAGATTGATGAAGACGAAGACCTTCCTGAAGAGTTGGCCCGCTTGTTGAAACAAGAGGAGAAAGTTATTCTGCCTCATGAAGAGGAAATCGAGATCGTGAATCTGGGTTCTGAAGAACTCGTCAGAAACGTCAGGATAGGGGCTGCACTGCAGAGTGATGTCAAGCAGAGATTGGTCGAAATACTGAGAGAGTATAGTGATGTCTTTGCTTGGTCATACGAAGATATGCCTGGACTTGACACGGACATCGTGGTCCACCACTTGCCGCTGCGAGAAGATTGTCCTCCCGTTAAGCAGAAGCTTAGGAGGACGAGACCAGATATGGCCGTTAAGATCAAAGAAGAAGTGCAGAAACAACTTGATGTTGGCTTCTTAGCGGTCACTACTTACCCTCCGTGGGTCGCCAACATAGTGCCTGTACCGAAGAAGGACGGTAAGGTACGAATGTGCGTCGATTATCGGGATTTGAATAGGGCGAGCCCTAAAGATGATTTCCCGCTGCCTCACATCGATGTGTTGGTCGACAATACATCCCAGTTCTCCGTGTTTTCGTTCATGGATGGCTTCTCCGGTTACAATCAGATCAAGATGGCGCCGGAGGACATGGAGAAAACGACGTTTATCACTCCCTAGGGAACATTTTGCTACAAGGTAATGCTTTTCGGTCTGAAGAACGTAGGGGCCACTTACCAACGAGCAATGGTAACTTTGTTTCATGACATGATTCATCATGAGATTGAAGTCTATGTTGATGACATGATTGCGAAGTCCCAAACGGAGGAGGGACATCTGGTCAATTTGCTGAAGCTTTTTGAGAGGCTTAGGAAGTTCAGGTTGAGGCTGAATCCTAAAAAGTGTACTTTCGGAGTACGGTCCGGAAAGTTACTGGGGTTTATCGTGAGCGAAAGAGGCATCAAGGTTGATCCTGCGAAAATAAAAGTGATACAAGAAATGCCAGTGCCAAAAACAGAAAAAGAAGTTCATGGTTTCTTGGGCAGAATAAACTACATTGCAAGGTTTATCTCTCAGCTCACGGCCACGTATGAACCGATGTTCAAGCTTTTAAAGAAAGATCAGGCGATTACCTGGAATGAGGATTGCCAGAAGGCATTCGACAAGATAAAGCAGTATCTTCAGGAACCTCCAATCTTGATACCCCCAGTGGCTGGACGGCCATTAATCATGTACTTGACAGTTCTTGAGAATAGTATGGGGTGTGTTCTCGGTCAGCACGACGAGACGGGCAGAAAAGAGCATGCCATTTACTACTTGAGTAAAAAGTTCACAGATTGTGAATCTCGTTACTCGATGCTGGAGAAGACGTGTTGTGCATTAGCCTGGGCTGCCAAACGTTTACGAAGTACATGCTCAACCACACCACTATGCTAATTTCGAAGATGGATCCGATCAAGTACGTCTTCGAGAAGCAGGCGCTTTCGGGTAGGATTGCCAGATGGCAAATGGTGTTGACGGAATATGATATTCAGTACGTTTCCTAAAAGGCCATTAAGGGAAGCGTATTGTCTGAATACCTCGCCGAACAGCCGATCGAGGATTATCAGCCGATGAAGTTTGAATTCCCTGATGAGGATATCATGTTTCTCAAAGCGAAGGATTGCGATGAACCGTTGCCCGACGAGGGGCCAGATAGGAAATCCCAGTGGAAGTTGATATTTGACGGGGCGGTTAATTCCTACGGAAGTGGCATAGGGGTGATCATCACGACTCCCCACGGATCCCATATCCCGTTCACTGCGAGACTGACGTTTCCAGTCACCAATAACGAAGCGGAGTATGAAGCATGCATTATGGGTCTAGAAGAAGCAATTGATTTGAGAATCAAGAACTTAGACGTATATGGTGACTCGGCACTTGTGATTAACCAGATTAAAGGGGAGTGGGAGACTCGTCAATCGAATTTGGTGCCGTACATGAACTATGCCAGAAGGCTACTTCTGTTCTTTGATCGAGTGGAACTCCATCATGTGCCCAGAGCAGAAAATCAGATGGCTGATGCCTTAGCCATGTTGGCTTCGATGTATAAAGTCAATTTTTGGAATGAGGCTCCAAGAATTGTCCTTTCTCATCTTGATAGACCTGCATTTGTCTTTGCAATCGAGGAAGCCGCCGACGGCAAGCCATGGTTCCATGACATTCAGACTTTCCTTATGACTAAGGAGTATCCTGCGGGAGCGTCAACCCAGGATAAGAAGACTCTGAGGAGGCTGTTTGGAAATTTTTATCTCAATCCTGAAGGAGTGTTGTATAAAAGAAACCACGATCTCGTGCTACTCAGATGTGTAGATGAGAAAGAGGCGAGTATGCTCATGGAAGAAGTCCATGAAGGCACATTTGGTACGCACGCCGGTGGGCATGCTATGACAAGAAAGATCCTGAGAGCAGGATACTACTGGCTGACGATGGAATCGGATTGCTTCAAATTCGCGAAGAGATGTCATAAATGCCAGATTTATGCTGATAGAGTTCATGTGTCGCCGTGCCCGTTAAATGTCATGTCCTCCCCGTGGCCGTTCTCCATGTGGGGCATCGACATGATAGGCAAGATCGAGCCCACTGCATCTAACGGTCACCGCTTCATTCTAGTAGCTATCGACTACTTCACCAAGTGGGTGGAGGCAGCCTCATATGCTAATGTGACCAAGCAGGTGGTGGCTAAATTCATAAAGAGGGACATCATCTGTCGTTACGGAATTCCCGAGCGGATCATTACTGATAATGGTTCGAATCTGAATAACAAGATGATGAAGGAGCTGTGCCAGAGTTTCAAGATTGAACACCACAACTCATCTCCTTACCGGCCAAAGATGAATGGTGTCGTTGAAGCGGCCAATAAGAACATAAAGAAGATTGTTCAGAAGATGGTTGTGACCTACAAAGATTGGCACGAGATGCTTCCATTCGCATTGCACGGTTATCGTACGACGGTACGTACGTCAACCGGGGAAACTCTTTTCTCCTTGGTGTACGGTATGGAAGTTGTCCTACCGTTAGAAGTGGAGATCCCTTCTCTACGAGTTTTGGTTGATGTGAAACTCGATGAGGCAGAATGGATTACGAACCGACTGAACCAACTCAGCCTGATGGACGAGAAGAGGTTAGCATCGATTACGTGTGGTCGTGTATACCAAAGCCGAATGAAGAAAGCTTATGATAAGAAAGTGTGTCCTAGAAGCTTTCAGACGGGTGATCTCGTCCTGAAGAAGATTCTTCCTCCACACTCCGATCACCGGGGCAAGTGGACTCCCAATTACGAAGGTCCGTATGTCGTCAGCAAGGTCTTCTCGGGAGGAGCTTTGTTGTTATCCATGATGGATGGTGAAGATTTTGCATCCCCAGTGAACGCGGACGCAGTTAAAAAAATACTTTGCTTGAAAGCGACCCGCTGGACAGTAAAAAGAGAGTCCAGGCAAAAATGGGGCATCCCGGCGAACCATAAAAAAGGAAAAAGGTTCGGGGAAAAATTAGGGATATAAATTGAAAAAAATGTACACCCGCAAAGTCGAAAACCCGGATGGGCGACTTTGGCAAAAAAGGGTATCCCGGTGAACTGAAAACCCGCAAAGGGCGGTTCACGCAAAAGTTAGGGATTTGAAAAAGCAAATGACTGCGTTCCGCGTGTGGACTTTCTTTGTTTAGTGGTTTGGAAGGCCTGAGGGCCGTTTATCTGAATCAATCTCTTCTGAAGCTGAAGCGTCGGAGATGTATCGAAGTCGAGTGGGTCATAGAGGGATCAACTCATGGTGTTCGTCTACGCCTTGTTGCCGACATTTGTATATACTGATGTATATTTATGTTTTATTTTTGCGCGGCTTCCTCATTCCAGGGGCTTGCATCTGTTGTAAAACATTTTTACCTATTCAGGAGTTCGTTATCAATAAAATGTATACTACTCATCAATTATGTTTGCCTGTTTAGCATTTATCTGTTTTGTTTGCGAAAAAGAACGTCGGTGTTTTTGATAAAATGCGCATACATAAACTTACTGGCCTAGGCCACTGATTGCTGAAACAATGAATTACTTGAACATTTTCACGAGATAATAACCTTGATAGGTCCCTTTGAGAGGGGTATCTCGTCTGTTTGTTTGTGTTGTTACAGGTGTAGCATATTCCAGACAATGCGCCGTGCGCATCCCCAAGCAGGATGATTCCTCCTTCTCCAGCAAAGTTCAATAGTCTCTCCCCGCAGAGTCTGAACACGAGATCGTGAGCATTGATATGTCTCCCCAGGAAGAGAAGATTCTCTACCCAATCCGATGTATCCTGAAGGAACGTCATCTCCTCAGCTGAGTCATTCACCGAAGTGTGCAGCAACTGATGGTTCAAGACTGAAGTCTCCAGTGGAATTGAGATTCCCCGCAGAGTCGTACTCTCCCCAGCAAGTAGAATGATTTCTTCTTCCTCAGTCGAGTTTGCAGATCCCCAAGAGAGCCGAGTCCTTGGAAGCCGTTTAGGCCATGATTGGTTTTCCCCAGTGGAGTGTTGAATAGCTGATGCCATATTCCCCCACCAGAGTCGTTATCTCTAGGGAAGTAGCCGTGAAGGCCGTGCGGTTTATTCCCGCGATTGACATCGCTTCCCCTCAGCAGGTCCAGGTTCTCGTAGAGCTTTGTTCCCCTGCAGCAGTCAACTGAAGTTCACTTCCCCACAGCGCCCGATTGAGATTGGCTTGACCTTGTTCTCCTCAGCAGGATGATTCCTCCCCCTATCTGAGTGGTCCTTTCTCCTTGACAGGAGGATTCTCCCTTCAGCATTTATTTTGCTGACGGGGTCGCATCATTTTGCATGACTGCATAGCATTTATCATAAACGTGTAGCATTTCCACCGTGTGGAGTATTGCGCCATTGCCGAAGCATATGCATAATAAGCATGATCTAGGTGGTTACCGTTCTTGTTTTGCAGGTGTTCCGCTGCATAATGGATTGCTCAAGATGATTCTTGAATTCTCCCCAACGGAGTCGCTTGCTCAAGATGATTCTTGAATTCCCCAGCAAGGTCGTTTGCTTAAGATGATTCTTAAAATCCCCAGTGCAGTCTCCAGAGTTGGTTGCTCAAGTTGATGCTTAGAGTCCCCGGCAGAGCGTTTGCTCAGGATGATTCCTGAAATCTCCAACATAGTTATCGATTCAGGATGATTCTTGAAGTCCCCGGCGGAGTTATTTGTCCAAGATGATTCTTGAAGTCCTCAGCAGAGTTGATTCATCCAGAATGATTCTTGGATCCCCGAAGCAGAGTTACTTGATAGTTCTCCAGAATCCCCAGCGGAGGTGCGTCATCCCCAGCAGGTTTCTGAGTAGCGAAGTTGAAACTTCCCCTGAAGACTTGATGATTGAAGTTCGACTGTGTTAATGAAGCAGTTCTCTCAGCTGATGCGGAGTGCCTGATGGCAGAAGTTTGGGTATCCCAATTGGTTCATGATTGACCGAGAATTCTATTCCCGACTTACTGATGAAGTCTGACTGATGCCCGAAAGTTTTCTTTGAATGCCCGATGGCATGATTAACTTGATTGTTGACCTGACGAGTCCCGAGGAATCTTGATGCCTGACGGTATGACCGATCATGTATTACCGGTTACCGTGTGACCGATTCTCCAGCTAGTTGTCGTGCAGCTAATATTTCAGTGTTCGAAGATTTGTTCCCATCAGAGTACTGTGTACTTGCGCAGTTGGCAAATTTCAGGGTTTGTCGGTATTCAACCGTCTCGCACCTTGATTGATTGAGAGCCGTCCGCTTCTCGCCCAGTCAGGTCCAAGCCGTTTGAATAGGGGCAGCTGTTGCACCCCAAAATTTGACCAACATTTCTTTACCTGGCTTGTGGTTCATCTCATTCACATTAGCATTATCACTTGCATTTCATTGACATGTATGTAGAAGATCAATAGGTATGAGTACCAATTAAGACTTTGAAGCTAGCCAAGAAGGTTATTCAAGGGTTCAAGGGTTGATATCTTTGTCAGAGAAGTTAAGAGATCCTCAGAGAGATTGGTTGAAGCCATGGTTGTGTGCCTCCTAACTTGAGAGTTGTGGGAGCTCCTCAGATGATTCTGAAGCTATGAGGATGGACTTAAAGCTTTGAGAGAGCTTATGAGATGTCTTGAAAGCCATCATGAGGCCTAGAGAGGTCATTGTACAAGAATAAGAAGACTCGGCCATGAGTGGTGCAATTAGGGTTTGACTGAGTCAACCCTAGGTCAACTGATGATTTGGAGAAGGTTGAGACCTAATCCAAGAGCCATGTGATCATGGATTGATGCATTGAGATGCTATAAGGATGATTCCAAGGTCAAATCATCATGATTTAAGAGTTTGAGAAGTTTCAAGTTAGGGTTTCTAAGGCTTGACAGTGTAAAATCCCCTAGTTTGACCCTTATCTTCAAGGCAATGTAGCTCAAGATGTGATTGTCATCTCATCTTGACCCCAACATGAATGTTGTAGAGCTTGTTCTTAGCTTTAACTTGAGTACTAGAAGTCCTTGATAGGATTTGTAGAGCTCAAGTTATGACTTTGGCAAGTTACAGGTCATCTGAGGTATGTGAATCTGGGGCCTTAAAAGTCACCCAACTTGCATCCAACTTTTGCCCAAGAAGGATGATTCCTATGAACTTTTGGTCAACATGAATGTTGTTACTTATCTTCTTAGCTTTCTAGAGAGTACTAGAAGTCCTTGATAGGATTTGTAGAACTCAAGTTATGGCTTTGACAAGGCAAGGGCATTTTGGTCATTTGGAGATTATAGGTCATTTCAAGCATAAGGCCATAACTCCTATTTCCAAGCTTCAAATGGAAAAATCTTCAACATCAAACTTGCTTAAAATGATGTTTTAAGGATAGTAAGGAGGTCATGAGATGTTGAAAAGGCTTGTAGCTCAAAGTGATAAAAATGACCTAAAATGGAGGCATAAGTTAAATAAGTCAAAGTTGGAAATTGAAATTTCCAAGCTACACATTCAAACCATGGCATATAATAGGTCATTTTGACTCTAAAAAGCATTTTAAAAACAATGGTTCAGCCACATTTTTGATTTGAGGATTAGATCATGGACTTACTTTGGAAAATGATTGCTTGAATATTAAGGTACATATGCAAAACACAAGGAAACTCAATATACAAGCTAGCTAAGTATCTTAACACATCATATATCTCATCTAAGGAGATTTTAAAGTCAGAACAAGTTGCTGCAAGAGGTATAACATGAGATGGTACATGAGATGGATGGAAATTAAAAACTCATGACATGAGAATCCCAAATTCTCATTGGATGATTCCAGAAAGTTCTGGATGGGTCTGAACCATCCTATATATGGATTAGAACTTGCTCAGATGCAAGGTTGGTGAGAGATTAGAGAGGAGAGTGAGATAGCCATTTCAATTTCTTCCATTGCAAGTTGAAATCAAATTCTACTTTCCACATCATTTCCATTGCTTCTTTCAATCCCAATACCTTCCATTGATCACACTGAATGTGTGCATACCAAATTTAGGGCAAGATCATGAAGAATTGAAGAGTTAGCATTTAGATTTTGGGAGCTGCAAGTCACAATCGGATTTGGAGATTCAGGCTTTCTTGATCAAATCTCTTGCAAACAGAAGCTTTATCATCAATCAACGAAGGTTTCTGAAGAGTTTGAGAGGTTGAAGTGGAGCTTTGACCTATCTGATAATCATGATTTGATAGGTTTGTAACTTTTCTTCTACACCATAATTTAAGCATAATTAGTTAGAATTGTTAGGTTAGAATGGTTAGAGACAAGTAGGAGATGGATTCTGGGAAGTTTGAGATCAATTGGTGAAGTTTGAGTTAGTGACACCATTTTTGTTTTGATCAAGAACACGATGGATAGTGAGATATAACATGAGTTTAATATCAAGATTTAACCAGTGTGAGGTGGTGATCATTCTGAGGTAATCGATTTCAAGAATAGTCAGAATTGAAGTTTGAGTATATTTTTGATCTTGGATCGGGTTTAGAGATTGGGGATGATTCTTTGAATTCTAAGGCCAGGGTTAGATTCAGGGTTGAATTTAGAGTGGATTAGGGTTTTGAACCATGGATTTTGGTTGAGTTTGGAGGGAGTTCGAGCTAGGGATTTGAAGCTCTGTTCATGGAGCTTTCCCTCCATTTCCATGGCTGGAGGAAGAAGATAACCCCAGGGTCGTTGGATCATGCAAGGACCGGTTGACCAAAGCCAGATCTAAGGGCTGAGATTCAATTTTTCTTGAAGAGGGAAGTCTGAAGATACCCTAAACGCGGCGTTTCATTAAACTGAGGTTTTGGGCTTTAGTGGACTGATTTGATAATCACACCCCCTTTCATGGCCCATTTGCATTTTGAACTGATTTTTGTTACTAAATGCACCGTGTTTTTTCCTTTTTCTTTATATTTTTTGAGTTGATTTTCTGATTAAAAACTGGGCCTAGCGCATTTGTTGTTCGCACCCCCATTTAGAGCCCATCTGGATAATGAACTGTCTGGCATTGCTATCTGCACCAATGTTTTCATATTTTAATTTCTTTTTCTCCATTTTATTTTAATCTTTAAAAAATCATATTAAATAGAAAAATGATGATTTTTACATGAGGATTTTTTCTCCTATTTCATGTTAATGTCTAGAAAATTACGAAATCAAAATATTTGCACTT
The DNA here is from genome assembly GCA_963859935.3 of Lathyrus sativus. NCBI lineage: Eukaryota > Viridiplantae > Streptophyta > Magnoliopsida > Fabales > Fabaceae > Lathyrus > Lathyrus sativus. Next base: position 608,651,781 of record OZ012738.1, read on the forward strand.
CATGCATTTTTAATATTTTTTGTATATTTTATCTTTTAATAGCTTTTAATTCATTTTATGTTGATGCATAGATTTGTAGAATTTTGTTTAGCTAGTTCCCTCCATATTTTTAGGCCATTCTTTTTAGGATAGTTAGATTAGGACTTTATCTCCCCTTTGGATTTATTCCATAATTTTGTGATTAATTGTTGATTATTTTTGATTAGATGACTTTAGGTTGTATAGAATTAGGTCAATCCTTAACATAGGTCCACAATAACACTAGAATTTTCGGTTTCTAGGTCAAGTTAGACATTGGGACATATGGGGTATTAAGGGTAGGTATGTAGGATCCCCTAGAAATTATATTAGATTTTAATATAGTAGTATACTATTTTTAAATGATTTTTGTAGTTGATTGTTGTTTGTGTTGCCCTTATGGGCTTGTATTTTGTTTTTCTTTGCTTTGTGGGCTTGGTGAGCTTGGTTTTGCTTTGAGGAGCATGGAGGAGCATAGTAGAAGACTTGAAGATTGAAGAAGGAGCTTGAGAGCTTGAAGCCTTGTTTGTTTTGTTGTTGTTTTAGGGTTAGGGATTAAGTAGAGCTTACACCTAGTCAATTTCTTTCTTAAACATGGATGGTATCTTTCACCTCCATTCTTCCCCATGATTCAAGGTCCTTCCATGGTATTCACCTCCCTCCTTTGGAGGGATAAGTGATGGTACCTAGGAAGTAGAACTTTTGAGGGAACCATTCCTTTGATGTTAAACCCTTATAGGTCACCTTTGGTGATCAATAAGCAGTTTAATATCCTAGCTTATCCAGTTAAGTGATTTCTTCAGGTTTGAGTATCTTGAGAGATGTTGGGCTTGAGTTTGAAGATGAAGACTTTATTGAAGAGTATGGAAGAGGATGATTCCCTGAGCATTATTATTGTAGTTGATACTTGAAGACCCAATGAAGATCCAGTAAAGACTGAATGAAGAGCTGAGGCTTAAAGACTGAAGGATGAAGTTGACATTTCCAGATGATTGAAGACTACTCTGAGAAGCTGAAGCTTGCAGTAGGGGAAAGCTAGTTGAGACTGGTGAAGCAAAGAGAGCTGAAGCTTGAAGACCAAGTTGATACTTATGAAGAGGATCCAATTGAGATTGAGTGCAGGGCTGAGGCTTGAAGAATAAAAGATAAGTTGATACTTACTTTAAAGCTTGGAGATCCTGGAGGAATCAAGTTGATACTTGTGGTTAAGAGTGAAGCCTGAAGGTGGAGCTGATTAAGGAGCTGAAGCTTGAAGAAGAGTTAAGTTGAAACTTATGTTGGAAGGTTGAAACCTAGAGAAGCAAATTGATATTTGTCAAGAGTGATTAAGGTCTGAAGACTGAGTTGCTGTCAGAAGAGCTGAAGCTTGGAGTTGAGGGAGGAGTTGATCTGCTTTCTTGTCTGTTTTCTTTTTGTATTGATGTGCCTTGTTTGACTTGCTTGATACATTAGAATAAGTCCATATCTAGACTAGCTTTAATATAGGAGCATGATTGCACTAGAGGTTGAGCAGCTCCCTCTGCTTGTATTATTATTGTATGGCTTTGCTTGCGGGTATTCGGTAGAGCCCAGCTCCCTTGCCCATGTGGTTTGTTTTGCTTGATAGCATGATTTTATTTCTTCTGTATGATTGCAGTTTACTGTTTTTGCTTGATAGCATGTTTTATTTCAGTATGATTACTGTCATTCATTCTGGCTTGAGGTTGAGATGAGCTTGTGGAGGCTGCTGCCCCACACACATTTCCTCCCTCACTTGCATTGCATGCATTTTACTGTTTACTGTTTAAGCTGATGCTTTGTCTGTTTCTGTGTATTATTGACATGATCCCCTAGGAATCTCATTTCCTTTGATAAGGAAGTGATGATAGAACTTTAGGTTGAAACCTATGCATGATAACTTCTAGGAGTTCCCTGTTTCAAACCTCAACTATAGGATGAATCCTTGGCATGACAACAGTAGGACTTGATAGTCTCCCTTTAGTTGAGCCCTTTCTCTTCTCATCTCAAAACAGCTTAAGATACAGTAATCATGAATGATTTCTTTCGTACGTTACGAGCCTTAAGCTATCTGAGAAAGGATTGTTGGAGAGTTGCTTTTCAACAGTCTGGATGTTTAGTATGGTACCCTTTGGGTGACATGCGACGCATTCATTCTCAGGTCATAGTCTCTAGTGCGATTGAAATTGCAAACACAATAAAAAACACTTCTTTCGTAAAAGACAGAAAACAAACTTCAAACCTTTTTGCCCCGTGGGCCCATAATTCAAGGAACTTTTCTGAAGAAAAGAGTGTCATTAAACTTCAGCGTCAATGCAAACAGGCTTTGTCCCTAACTGCTGGAACTGTTGTTTAACCCTACTCGATAAAACAGATGAATCTGAATCCCCATAAGCCGTAGTGTCCCGAACTACGTAAGCTCTGATCTCTCATACCTGTTGAGAGTACGTAGGCACAATACTGACGTATTGGCGAGCCACCTTCCCCATAACCCGTAGTAGGTCGAACTACGTTGACTCTGATTTCTCATTCTCTGATGAGAATACGTAGGCATAAAGCGCGACGCTTTGCCGAGTCATTTTCTTTTCTGTTTAAGCCAGCCTTGATAGGTAGATAGATAAACCAACTCGTCCAATAAACACAACAAGCGTGGATCCCGTCGAGTACGACGGACGTGAGGGGTGCTAACACCTTCCCCTCGCGTAACCGACTCCCGAACCCAGACAACGGTTGCGATGACCTTGTCTTACCCTTTTCGTCAGGTTTTTCCGATCGTTTCCTTTCCCGCTCCGAGGGATAAATAACGAAAGGTGGCGACTCTTCTGTTTTGCCGACACCTTATTTTCGCGGAAGCGACACAATAGAACACAATTTGCAAGATCCAAAGATCAAGCAACAAGAGTCAATAATAGATCACATTATGAAGGATGTATTAAGAGCAATAATGGTGGATCAAGAAATTACCACTCCAAATCTGAAAATTCTTCAAATCAACTCCACAAACCACACTTCAAAGCCTTGATCTACTTATATTAATGATAAAAAAAAGTGAATGGATGAAGGTTTAGCTCAAAGATTAGTAAGTTCTAATGATGAACTTACTAACTTTTAAAGGAAGAGAGAGATTTGGTGAATTTGGTAGTTGGAGAAAAGAGAGTGTCAAGAAAGAATTTGACAAGGTGAATTTGGCTATCAAAAGCTTGTGAAATGAGAGAAATGAGGCATTTATTTATAGGAGTTAGGCTTGGAAATTTTGATGGATTGGAGTTTGGTTTAGAAACAAAATTAGGCTTGAAATTTGATTTTGGAGGGAAATTAATGATCAAGTGGTGATTAGTGAAGGTGTATGGTGGGAATTAATTATGATGGGGTAAGGGAATTAAAATGAAGTGATTTAGAATATTCTCATGATGAAACATTTGAATTTGGTGCCAAAAATCCTGCAGAATTTTAATTTGGCCAATTTTCACAAAATGCGCACAGGGTAATTGATTACCCTAATACTAGTAATCGATTACCATTGGTAAAAATGGTGAAAATTTTCCTTTGTAATGTGTTGTCTTGGCTCTGGCTCGATTCTTTTTCTTGTCAATAAAGGCATGGAAGTAAACACATGAACCTTGGAGTCTCTTGAATAAAAGTCAATCAAATATTGGGAGACTCTTGATCAGATGATTTTGAATTGTTTGCATATCAACTTTGACTTTTTCCAGATGAAATTCGTTCGAGCTAAGGGACTGGTGTTTGATATCTTTGCTTCAATTCCTTCCTGAAAAAGTTAGTGAAGGGAAAACAAACATACTTTTAGATTTTGAATAATGGTTTGTAAACATAAACATAAACAAATATCAATCAAACAAGAAAACAAAGGTGCGCGGTGATCTCTCTCAAGAACAAACACACAGAGGAAAACAAAAGAACCAAAGCTTGCAATCCTGTTTGTGGAATGAGATACAAATGAAATGTGGGATCTTAGGGGTAAAAATTAGGGTATTACAGCTGCCCCTATTTAAGTTTCTTCTATCCGAAGATATGAAGATTGACATCTTTGTCTCGACCAGATAGAAGAGACTTAAATATAACAAATAAACTCAATTTTTGGCCCTAAGAGGCCACAAAATGATATGATTATGCTAATGGTATGCAGACACAAGACCTCTGTGGGGAAAATAAGCCACAAGAGACAAACAAACTGCTGGAGAACAAAAGAATGGAAAGGAGACTCCGCAGGGGAAAACAAAAGAATAAGATCCTATTCTGAAAAGAGAAAGGAATCAACTCAACTGGTGAAGACGTACTAATTGTCGGTTACTGGGAGAAAAGTAATCCACTGGCGAAGAGAAGAGGTAACATACTTTCTACTGGTCACTGAGTAGAAAATAAGGGCAATAAACACAAAAGAACAATAATCTACTGGTTACTGGGTAGAAAAACAAAGGATGTATTACTTATTATCGGTTACTGGGTAAAAAGTATTCCATTTACGAAAGATGATCAACTACCTATTACTGGGTAGGAAAAGAAACAATGCTAACTACTGGTTACTGAGTAGCTTAGCGAGAGTAATAGACCTGAAGAAAAAAGGTTACCAACTATTAGTTACTTGATAGGGTAAACAATACATCAACTACCTAATACTGGGTAGGAAAAGGAATATTACCAAAAGAAAATATTATCGACTACCGGTTACTGGGTAGAAAATAACGGTAACTAACCAAAAAGAGACAAATGTTACCTGCTACCAGTTACTAGGTAGAAAAATAAACGCAACATGCTCGGGAGAAAGGATCACCTTTTACCGATTACTGGGTAAAAACAAAGGATAACCAACCAAAAGGGGTGAAAAATATTACCTGCTACCTGCCATTGGGTAGAAAAACAACGGCAATATACTCAAAAGGTGAAGAAACATTACCAGCTACACGTCACTAGGTAGAAAAATGAAGGTAATTGACTCACACTGAAAGATTACCAACTACCTGTCACTGGGTATGGTAAACAAAACTCGAATACCTGTCACTGGGTAGAAGAAGGAAAATAAAGTTCGACTACCTGTCATTGGGTAGGACAAACAGAACTCAACTATCTGTCACTAGGTAGAAGAAAGAAATAAAGGTCGGCTACCTGTCACAGGGTAGGACAAACATACTTGACTACTTATCACTGGGTAAGACGAGAAATATATCATTAGCTACCTGTCACTGGGCAGCTCAAATCACACAACATACTTCTCAAATAAAGAGACAACCATCTATTGGGGATGAAATATCAATAACTCTGTCGGAAATCTTTAAAAGAGATATGGGCAGGTTAAATCATACAACAAACTTCTCAAATAAAGAGACAACCATCTGTTGAGGATTTCAAAACAAACTTCTCATCGGGACTTCTTCTATAGAGATTCCTTTTGATGGAAAAGCTGGTTGGATAAGGATCCATCATTTCACAATAAACTTCTATGCTAAGGATGAACTAGAGAACTGCCATTTATTGCGAAGATACAAATAATTTTCTGGAAGATTACACAAGCTCCTTAAATAAAGACGCTTCCACTTGTAACCAGGTGAAGTTTACCTTGCTAGGGACACACAAGTTGCTCAAATAAAGAGACTACCACATGAAGTCGCATAAGAAATTACCGAGAGTGTTACCAAAACACCATTGGGGAAATTCAAATCTTCATCTTCTGATGGGGATCAATAAACAGATTTCTACCAAGGAAAATAAATCCTCAAAGGGAAAAATAAATGCCTTCTCATCATCCAGGATCCACAGCCCATAGAAATTCAAAATAATCATTGCAAGAGACTAAAGTTAAATCCGAGAACAAACTGGAGAGAAACGGTCAATAAGACTCGACCTGATGAGGAAATATCTCACCGGGGGTCAATTCCATCCAGATAAAAGCTAGGGAGGAAAGATAAAACAAACATCTTCCATGAGGCATAAACTCAGTGGGGAATTAGAAAGGACAAACATTTTCTGCTTAGGGTCGACACTCTAAATGGAGGGAGGACACACACACCCTTTGCGAGGATAACAACACCAGAGAGCAAGGAAGCACCAACAAAAATGCAAGATGCACAATGCAACAAAAACATGTTATGCTCAACAAAATGAATGCGCATGCAATACATATGCGTATGAATATGCTGACAAAACATACAAGAAGGAAAAAAAGAGGGTGAACAAACATCACAACACCATTGAATACTTGGATAATCTCCACAAGCTGGAGACACCACTAGAGATCCTGCTAGGGATAAACTGAAGAAATCCCGCAAGAGATAAACAAAAGCCATCAAAGGAAAATAAATCCTACTACAAGGCTCAAATCTTGCTGAGGAGATGGAGATACTGCTTAGGGGGAACCTAAAGATTGATCTTCAATAATCAGTAACCCATAAAGAGGATAACAACATGAACTTTACTTTAAAGGAAGAAGATAAATTGTTGGGGGAACATCAACCCAAATCTTCTTGATCCATCCTGGGGATAAGAATAAAAATCAATTGAAACCCACTTCAAAAGGGATGGAGAGATCTGCTGCGAAAAAATAATGGATCCGCTGGAGGATTGTAATCATGTAAACAGTTATACAAACTCCACTAAGGAATAACACAGCTCTTCTAGGGATATAAGAAAGAACTTTGAGGACTATCCGACTATGAGAGGAACATCCTGGACTTTTTGGGGAATAAGAAGTTAACATCATAGCAAAGAGTCAAGTTGTGGGGGATTTTAAATCAATACCCAACACAAGGTGAGAGAAAACCCGACAGGTGACTGTTATATCAAAACTTCTTAAAAGGCAACAACATTGTTCTCTACTTGGGAAATATCCAAAGTAAATATGCATAACCTCTACTGGGAATCCGCAAGGACAAAGCTCTGCATGGGCATTAACATCAAGGAGAGATGGCCCTCAAACTGCTCAACTGCCTGACCATAATCTGGCTGGATGAAGGAAACATACTCAACTGGAGAAAATTTGAACCAAGACTTAGCTGGGGAAAACCGAACAACACTCATCTGGTTATCCATAGGAACAAAACTCTGCTAAGGGAATATCAACAAACTCTACTAGAGAAACCTCAACACAACTCTACTGGGGAGCTGTCAATAAATTGTACCAGAGGAGCAAGAACGAACCCTGCTGAGGGAAACATCAACAAACTCTACTAGGGAGAGTATCAACAAGAACAAAATCTGTTGAAAACAATACTAAGTTTTGCGCTTTGAGATTTTACCATTCTTGGGATTACTGTTGACATTCTTTTTTATATTCATAAATCAAAGGAAAATGTTTTTATAATTTTCAAAATTTAAAATCAAGTATCAACATTTGTTTCAAAAATCATCATAAAAAATAAAATGAATTTTTGTAGATATAAACAAAATGAGAATTGCAAACAAAGGGACAAAGGCCCAAATTTTATTGATAGAATGATAGTCCATAAATGACATAATCCCACAGATCATTACAAAGTTTGAAAAATGGTAAATACAATGAAAAGGGATACATTGAAATATAATGACCATTATTTTTCCTAACAACTTTGAATTCCAATTGTGCTTGAGACTTCAGCTGAGGATGATTGAAGTAAAGTCCTTGATAGGAAATGTTGCTTCAAACAATCAAGACTGACCAAATGCAGTTACTTGCCAAAATCCCTAACTTTTTCCTAGATTTCGCTCTCGGGTTTTCAATCTACCGGGACAATTATTTCTGCTTTTGTCTCTAATTTTTTCCTGGACCACCCTTTCAGGTTTTCAATCCACCGAGACGCTCATTTTTTCCTAAGCCACCCTTTCGAGTTTTCAACTTAGCGAGTTGTTATTTTACTTTTTTAGGCGAAGTATTTCTTGACTACATCGGCATTCACAGGACGAGTGAACTCTTCACTGTCCATAGTTGTAAGAATTAATGCACCACCAGAGAAGGATCTCTTAACAACATATGGGCCTTCATAATTAGGAGTCCACTTGCCCCTAGAATCAGTCGTAGAAGTCGAGATCTTTTTGAGCATGAGGTCACCTTCTTTGAACGCACGAGGTCGAACCTTCTTATCAAAAGTTTTCTTCATTCTATGTTGATACAATTGGCCATGACACAAGGACTTCATTATTTTCTCTTCAATCATATTCAACTGGTCATATCTACTCTGACACCATTCACCCTCAGACAATTCAGCCTCCATCAAAACTCTCATAGAAGGGATTTCAACCTCTACCGAGACCACTACTTTTGTACCATAAACAAGAGAGAAAGGGGTCACCCATGTTGAAGTGCGAGCGAATGTACGATACCCATATAGAGCAAAAGGGAGCATATCATTCCAATCTTTGTATGTAACAACCATGTTCTTAATGATCTTCTTAATGTTCTTATTAGAAGCTTCAACAACCCTATTCATCTTAGGTCTGTAAGGAGAAGAATTATGATGCTCAATCTTAAACTCATCACATAATTCCTTCATCATCTTGTTATTCATATTTGACCTATTATCAGTGATAATCTTGCTCGAAACACCATATCGACAGATGATTTGATTCTTGATAAACTGAACCACTACTTGCTTGGTCACATTGGCATATGATGCCGCTTCAACCCACTTGGTAAAATAGTCAATAGCCACCAATATGAAAAGGTGTCTGTTCGACGCTTTAGACTCAATCATTCCAATCATATCAATGCCCGGCACGGAGAAAGGCCATGGAAAAGAGATAACATTGAGAGGAGTTGGAGGCACATGAATTTTGTCAACATAAATCTGGCATTTATGACACTTCTTCACATATTTACAACAACCTGAGTCTATTGTCAGCCAATAATAACCTGCCTTTAACATCTTCTTAGCCATTGCATGTCCATTGGCATGGGTACCAAAGGATCCTTCATGAATTTCTTTCATCAACATGTCTGCTTCACGCTTTTCTACACATCTTAGCAAGACCATGTCATAATTTCTCTTATATAGCACATCATCATTCAAGAAGAAACTACTAGCCAATCTTCTCAAAGTCTTCTTATCCTTCTTGGATGCCCCAAGTGGGTACTCTTGATTCTGAAGAAAACATTTAATACCATAATACCAAGGTTTATCATCAAAAACCTCTTCAACTGCAAACACGTGAGCTGGTCTACCAAGGCGCATAACATCAAATTTTGGCACATCATTCCACCGATTTACCATAATCATGGAGGATAAAGTCGCTAAAGCATCTACCACTTGATTCTCTGCTTTGGGTATATGATGAAACTCAACCTTATTGAATAAAGTTGACAACCTTCTTGCATAATCACGATAAGGAATCAAATCAGGTTGATGTGTCTTCCACTCCCCTTTAATCTGATTAATCACCAGGGCTGAATATCCATATACATCAAGGATCTTGATTCTTAAATCAATAGATTCTTCCAAGCCCATAATACACGCTTCATACTCAGCCGCATTATTTGTGCAAGTGAACACCAACCTTGCAGTGAAAGGAATATGAGAACCATGAGGGATAACAATAACCACTCCAAGACTATTGCCATACGCATTAACAACTCCACCAAAAATGAAACCCCATCGGGATCCAGACTCAGGTCCTTCTTCAGGTAATGGTTTCTCACAATTTTTAACCTTTAGATACATCATATCCTCATCATGAAAGTCAAACCGGATAGGTTGATAATCATCAATTGGCTTGTATGCCAAATGATCATCTAAAACACTTCCTTTTATCGCTTTTTGAGTTCGGTACTCGATATCATATTTTGACAAAAACATTTGCCAACAAGTAATCCTCCCAGTTAGAGCAAGCTTTTCAAAGATATACCTTATTGGATCCATTTTAGATATCAACCAAGTTGTACAATTCAACATATACAAGAGGAGGCGCTTGGCAGCCTAAGCTAAAGCACAACATGTCTTTTTAAGAATCGAGTGTCGAGACTCACAATCGGTGAACTTCTTACTCAAATAATAAATGGATAATTCTTTTCGACCAGATTCATCTTGTTGACCCAAAACACAAACCATAGACTCTTCCAGCACGGTCAAATACATGATCAAAGGTCTTCCTTCCACGGGAGGAGACAAAATAGGAGGTTCAAGCAGACACTCTTTAATTCTTTCAAAAGCTTTCTGACAATCCTCTATCCATACACAACCCTGATCTTTGCGGAGTAGCTTAAAGATCGGCGCACATGTGGCCGTCATATTGGATATAAATCGGGAGATATAGTTCAAACGTCCCAAGAATCCTCTTACTTGTTTTTCTATTTTGGGCATAGGCATTTCCTGAATAACTTTAAATTTACTAGGATCAACTTCAATGCTTTTCTGACTGATAATAAAGCCCAACAACTTTCTAGAACGGACACCAAAAGTGCATCTATTAGGATTCAGACGGAGCTTAAACTTTCTCAAACGTTGAAACAGCTTCAATAAGTATTCAATATGATATTCTTCAGTCTTCGACTTACAAATCATATCATCATATAGACCTCAATTTCTTTATGCATCATATCATGGAACAAATTGGCCATAACTTTCTGGTACATTGCACCAGCATTTTTCAAACCGAAGGGCATGACTCTGAAACAGAATATTCCCTAGGGTGTAATGAATGTTGTTTTTTCCATATCCTCGTGCACCATCTTTATTTGATTATAATCATAAAATCCGTCCATAAAGGAAAAGATATTGAACTTAGCAGTACTATCTACCAGTAGATCAATGTGTGGCTGTGGAAAATCATCTTTTGGACTTGCTTTATTCAAATCTCTATAGTCAATGCAGATTCGGACTTTTCTGTATTTCTTTGGAACAGGCACAATATTGGTCACCCATTGAGGATACTCAGCAGTCACAAGAAAACCAGCATCAATCTGCTTTTGAACCTCCTCTTTAATCTTCACAACCATGTCGGGATGAGTTCCTCTCAATTTCGGTTTCACAGTTGGACATTGAGGCTTCAATGGCAAATGGTGTTCTACAATATTAGTATCAATACCAGGCATGTCTTGATAGGACAAAGCAAACACGTCAATGATAACGCGAAATTATATCGTTTATTTGACTTGACTTACATGAATTTATTTGCGATTATTGTTAATTTATCTTAATTTATGTTCTATTATACGATTAACCTACTATGTTTTGCAGATTGTAGAGAATTTGGATTAAAGAAAGAATAGAAGAAGAAATGGAAGGAAAAGAAAGAAGAAAGAAAGAAATAGAGAAGAAAAGCAGATTTTGTAGGTGTGACGGTCATCACAGACTCCACCACGACCGTCATGAGCATCACTTAAGTGTGATGGCCATCACAAGCTCGTCATGATCGTCACGACCCCAAGTTCAGTTCGTTCAAAACAGAAGTGGCCACGAACACCCTCAACTTAATTTCTTCCTACACTTTCTCCTTTTCTCCTACACTTTCTCCACTAACTTCCCCTACAGGAAGTTACTCCCACTTTCTCCATAACTCATGCATGATCTCTGGAAGTTGAGAAATGAAATATCTCCTATAAATAGGCCTTAGATTCATAGCTTCAAGGGGGGTGGATTCTACGTCCCGAAGGGTTGCCAAAGTTCTATTGAAGTCATTTTTCCATTTTTATTGTTTCTTTTATTTCCTTTCCTTTTTCTCTTTTGTTGAGAGCATTGTATTTCCTTCTGCACTTTTATTTCACCATAGTAGAATCCTACCGACATTGTGGAGGACTACTCGAGAATTCAATTTCAGTACTACTTTCCAGGTACTTATTAATTGAATACTTATTTTATTTCCTTCATTATGCACGTTATATCATTTTGCTGTTTATGTTTATTTCCGTTTGCATTAAGTATCATGTCTAGCTAAACTAGAGTTATCGGTATGTAAGCACATTAGTAGGACGGGATTCGATAACACCCGGTGCCATTACCTTTTTTACAAACAAAATTTCTGGCCGTAGTTTTTAATTTAATTTTCTAAATAAACCTTCATCACGAGGGTGAGAAATTATTTACAACGATTTTTCCATGAGAGTGGGAAATTTATTAAGGTACGAGCTGGCACGTGAAAGCGTGGGGTTTGAACCGAATAGTAAAAACTAGGCATTTATTTTAAACACAGCGAAAGTGCTTTAAAAGAAATCAGAATTTATTTATTTTCAAAAAGTAATTTTATCCCCGAATGGGACTGCGAGAGCGTACATTCCGCTTTAAGATTATGACCCGAGTCAACAACCAACATGAGGCAAAGGTCTTTAAACGAGTATTTTCTCCTGAAAAGTGTTTGCAAAAACTAAAAAGCACCGGCGACCTGTCGAATTCCTGATAATTGAGGCATTATATATCGATATCCCTTTACCGCTTTTCCTTAAACCAATAACCTTTATTTCCTTTAAATTTAATTTCTTTCGCATTTAACTTTACTAATTCCGTTAGCCTTAGCTTTACACTGCAACAATAGATAACGGTAGGTTGACATTGGTCTCTGTGGGTTCGACAAATCTTTTATATTACTTCGATATTTTCGTGCACTTGCGGACGCATCAAGTTTTTCGCACCGTTGTCGGGGACCAACAGTCAATATTGTGATTTCTTTGTTGTACAGTATAGACTAAGGCACTCTTATCTCAATTACTATGTATAACCCAAATTTCCCTTATAACTACCACCCTCAATATTTTGAGGAACCACAAGATCCGCTTAAATCTGACCTCGAAATATTATTGGAGGATTTCAATACGACACACTCTCACCCAAATTCCCTTTACAATTACCACTCCCAATATTTTGAGGAACCGCAAGATTTTGATACATCCAACCTCGAACTATTACTAGAAGAACTTAATGCGACATTTACTCACTCTAGGATAGAATCTATGATGGAGAACTTTGTGGAGACACAAACTCTCCAAAACGAATATTTTAGAAAACAACATCTCCAAATTAACGAAAATCTTAAGCATATGAGCATTATGGTTGATTCCCTTGCGATTCACAGCGAGGCTTTGGAGACTCAAACCTCCCTGCTTACACAAACATCTCTAGGACCCTTCCCAGAGAGACATATGGATGTTGTAACAACCAGTAATGAAGAACAAATAGAAAATCCTAGGGAGAGTGATAATGAGTCTGAGGAGAGTTTTGGTGACATAAATATACATATTGAGAAAAATCCACAGACACCACCCGGAAGGGAGGTTATCAAAGAGGTAGAGAAGGAAGCGCCTATTGTTGCTCCTCCTCCCTATACCCCACCTATTTCTTTCCCATAAAGGGTTGTGGAAGTTAAGGTAGACTCCTAATCCAGAACATATGTGAAGGTATTGGAAAATATCCACACCAATGCACCTTTGTCTAAGGTCCCTCATAGAAAAAGAAAATTCGAGGACCATGAAACTACAGTTATCATTACTGTTAAAAGGGTAAGATTAACTCTTAAGGTGGTGGATGAAATAACTAAGCCCAAATTTGAAAAACTGATACTCAGGATAGATCCAGAACCACCACCACAAGTTCAAAACAATGAACCACCCTACAGAAGAAAGAAAAGAAAAGGTGAAGGATATGAGCGATGGCTTGATAAGTGGCCATGGAAACCGAAGACTATTCAAAGTTCGATCAAGGAACCATTCTCGAAAGAACCACCATGCGTACTTGCACTCCTTAGCCGTCAAGCTATCGGCGTTAAATAAAGCGCTGCGTGGGAGGCAAACCCATGAACTTTTTATTTTATGTTTCTATGTTTGTTTGTTTGAATTTGCATAAAATAAGGAAATTCACTGCATGTCATGTCTCGGCCACATCTAGGTGAAAATTCTCTAGATAATAGTCCGGGAGATGAGTTGGTGCCCACGGACATTCCTATGAATGTCGCTACTGGTGGTGACACCAATGATGAGTATGTTAGGAGAGAGCATGTCTTTCTCGTCCATAATTCACCTCTTCCTCATTCTTCGCATGGTCATATTCCACCGGTACACACCATACCATATTTTCCTAACACTTTTTTAGGTACTTCCTCCGGAGAAAAGTAATATGATGAGTTGGTTCTAGAATTACACAAACGAAGGTATCTCAAAATGCCCGCCGCCGAAGTAGAAGTGATCAACGAAGACATGGACATCAAGAGCATGATCATAGAGGATTTGGCATGCAGTAGCATTCATACAGGTTTTATCTTTCCTTTTTCCACCTTTTATTAAAACATTGAGGACAATGTTTGGTTTAAGTGTGGGGGAGGAACTATACCGCTTTCATTTTATCGCTTTTTAGTTTGATTTATTGTTTTAGATTTTATTTCATACTTTTAGGAATTTTATTTGTTTTTAACGTTATGTCAAAGTCTTTGCATGTGCTTTCGAGTCTTTATGCGCGGTTTTCACTTGTTATTCAATTTCCCCATAATTTCAAAATTTCAAAATTTTAACCTCTAAGAATTTTTTGCTTCGATTCATGACATGGTACTCTGAGAGTATATAGCCTGTTCAGGCTATGTTAGAAAAACTTGGGAAAGTTTTGATAAAATTGATATCATCCTGACACCCTTAACCCCCTAAATATGCAAAATCAATTTGAGTATCCATTATGCCGAGACCTTAAAGCTCCAGTTTTTTTAGTAATCCCTAAGTAGTTTATTCAAGCAGTCAGCACCATCCTAAACACACTAAGTAAGAAACCAATGCAAATAAGTGTATGATCTCTGGTTTTAAATGAGAAATTAAGAAAGAAAAAATTATGAATAAAAAGACATGTTCCTTCTAAGTTAGGTGCTCCTCACCCGATCACTTAACCCAACGGCACAAGCTCTTTAAGTTCAATTGATGCTTAAGCATATTTACAGAGAAAAATGAAATAACAATGATATCATAGTCACTAACAGGTTTACTTGTCATGAATGTGTATGGATAACGAGATTAATGTGATTGCACTAGAATGAAATGGGGTGAAAGAGAGCATAAGATATAGGCTGAGTTATAATGGCGTGATTCGGGTTGGTTTGCATAAGTAGGGAGTTTTCGAAATTGTGTCGTTACGGTATCCTTGGTATTGATATTTAGTACCTATCGATCTAACATTAGCCTAGCAGCCACGTACGATTAGAGTCTCATTGTGTCTTTGTTTCAAATTATGCTTATTTCTTTTTACCATGTTGGTTGATTACATGAGGGCAAACAATGGTTTAAGTGTGGGGGTATTTGATAACGCGAAATTATATCGTTTATTTGACTTGACTTACATGAATTTATTTGCGATTATTGTTAATTTATCTTGATTTATGTTCTATTATACGGTTAATCTACTATGTTTTGCAGATTGTGGAGAATTTGGATTAAAGAAAGAAACGAAGAAGAAATGGAAGGAAAAGAAAGAAGAAAGAAAGAAATATAGAAGAAAAACAGAAAAGCAGATTTTGTAAGTGTGGTGGTCGTCACAGACTCCACCACGACCATCACGAGCATCACTTAAGTGTGACATCCGTCATAAACTCGTCACGATCGTCACGACCCCAAGTTCAGTTCGTTCAAAACAGAAGTGGTCACGAACACCCTCAACTTAATGTATTCCTACACTTTCTCCTTGTCTCCTACACTTTCTCCACTAACTGCCCACTACAGGAAGTTACTCCCACTTTCTCCATAACTCATGTGTGATCTCTGGAAGTTGAGAAATGAAATATCTCCTACAAATAGGCCTTAGATTCACAACTTCAATGGGGTGGATTCTACGTCCCGAAGGGCTGCCAAAGTTTTGTTGAAGTCATTTTTCCATTTTTATTGTTTCTTTTATTTCCTTTCCTTTTTCTCTTTTATTGAGAGCATTGTATTTCCTTCTGCACTTTTATTTTGCCATAATAGAATCCTGCCGACATTATGGAGGACTACTCGAGAATTCAATTTCAGTACTACTTTCCAGGTTCTTATTAATTGAATACTTATTTTATTTCCTTCATTATGCACGTTATATCATTTTGCTGTTTATGTTTATTTCAGTTTGCATTAAGTATCATGTTTAGCTAAACTAGTTTTATCGGTATGTAAGCAAATTAGTAGGACGGGATTCGATAACACCCAGTGCCATTACCTTTTTTACAAACAAAATTTTTAGCCGTAGTTTTTAATTTAATTTTCTAAATAAACCTTCGTCACGAGAGTGAGAAATTATTTACAACGATTTTGCCATGAGAGTGGGAAATTTATTAAGGTACGAGTCGGCACGTGAAAGCATGGGGTTTGAACCGGATAGTAAAAACTAGGCATTTATTTTAAACACCACGAAAGCGCTTTAAAAGAAATCAGAATTTATTTATTTTCAAAAAGTAATTTTATCCCCGAATGGGAATGTGAGAGCGTACATTCCGCCTAAAGATTATGACCCGAGTCAACAACCAGCATGAGGCAAAGGTCTTTAAACTAGTATTTTCTCCTGAAAAGTGTTTGAAAAAACTAAAAAGCACTGATGACTTGTCGAATTCCTAATAATTGTAGCATTACATACCGATATCCCTTTACCGCTTTTCCTTAAACCAATAACCTTTATTTCCTTTAAATTTAATTTCTTTCGCATTTTACTTTCCTAATTCCGCTAGCCTTAGCTTTACACCGCAACAATAGATAACGGTAGGTTGACATTGGTCCCTGTGGGTTCGACAAATATTTTATATTACTTCGATATTTACGTGCACTTGCAGACGCATCAGTCAACATATTCTCTAAGAAGCTCTACCATCCTCTTCCTAACATCTGACTAAAACAGTGCCCCAATCTTGACTTCTTTCTTATCATCATCGGAACCCAAATTAACCAATTATATCGGCTCTTCATGAGACTGAATGGTCTTTTCCTCGTGCTCAAGCAATTGAGAAATTTCATCTGGAATTTCTTCAACATCCTCTTCTTCCACTTCAAATACAAGGAACTCAAAGTTGATAGAGGGCATATGGTCATTGTTTTCAATGGGTTTAACAAACAATCTGCACAGTGATTTATGTTTAATTTTAGAATATGAACAAGTGCAAATATCATGCAGATAAAAGTGATTATCACAATTATTTTTTTTGGTTTTTTATGTTACCATTTTTCATAAATAAAGCAAAAAGGAAAAACATAATATGGATAAACAAAATAAAATTTTATTGATGATGATAAAAGTTGAAACAAAGCCCTTACAAGTTCACTTTCACCTTTGGCAGAGTGGAAGGATTTTTTGAAAGAAATAAAAAAAAATTACTCTGAAACATGAACTACAGTAGGAACGTCAACAGCGATCCAATTTAGGCATATCAATCCATGCGTCACAAATTTGGGTGTTTCCTCCTCTTGATCATCCTCAATGATGGCACTGACTTCATACTCAAGTTCCTTAAGCTTCCGTCGAGGAGAGTAAAAGGGTACATATGAATCTTCTATCTCAAAACTGTATCTAGGATCTTTCAAATAAGGCTCCTAGCCTTGAACAGGAATGAAATCATCTTCAAAACCTTCTAAGATGTAATCTTTAGAGTCATCCTCAAGAAATGCAATTGTAGAAAAAGTATCGTACGTGTCAGGACACCCATATACCATATTGAAAGATGTGTTACCATACTTAGGCAACGAATTTGATTGCACATTGGGATTGGTATCTTCAAAAGACAGAATACCACTTTTTACAAGCTTTGTCACGTCGTATTTCAGAGGATAGAAATTTTCAATATCATGCCCAGGGGTGCCCTGATGAAATGCACAATGGGCCTATGGCTTATACCACCATGGAATATTTGTAGGAACATCCAACGGATCACGAGTCCGAACCAAATTCTTATTTATCAAAGCCAGAAAGTATTCAGCATACTGTTAGCTCCTAATTTTGACGCCTCAGTCAAAAAGAAGGTATTTAAGACAAAAGGGTAAAAGATAGGTTGAGACCAAAAGAATGGTCGAAAGAAGCAAAAAGGCTAAGTCGAAGGACTCACCCAGAAGCCAAGAGTTCGACCGCCTGCTGAGAAGAATGGTTTGTCGAAGGATTTGAAATTTAAATATTGGAGGGAACGGTTTTGCTTGTTGAATTTTGAAGGAGACATGTGTCACCTTATGAGTAATAGATTCATGCATTTGTGACAAGTGGCAGAAGGAGATTATGGTAGAGGTTATAAGAGGTTATTTTTTATTACTATAAATAGGGTGTCTTAGACATATCTAAAGTGTGTTGTAATTTACTATTGTACAAATTACTCTTGAAATTACTCCAAGTATCCGAGTGTAGAGAAAGCGAGTATTGTAAGAGAATGTACGTGATGTAAACACACCATCTTTTAACTTAATGCAATTTACTTGTTTTTACTTTAAGTTTTACAAAGTCTTTTATTGTCTTTATTGTCTTTACCCCTTTTCCTCCTTACTTTAATTCTCCTCTTCCTTTGCAATTCTTTTCTCTTCGTCCTCAATCTAACTTCACCCTTACCAACAAACTTTCTTCTCTTATATTGAAAGCCTTACTTTACCTTTAAATTAACCCGTAGTCGAATAGATGTTCTTGTAGGATTCCTTTACCCCAATATTGTTCGAGTGTGGAACTTGAATAGATTCTTAAAACCAAAAATAAATCTTCTAGCACATGTCCTAGGATCAATTTGATCGATCCTGTGAGTCACCAAAGTTAGATTTGGAAGATCAGCGGTTGTTTTCCGATTTTCAAGGAAAACAAAATGGCACGCCTAGTGGGACAGTGCTAGAAAAGCTATTTTATAAAACTAAAATTATAAAATTCTGCAGTCATACTGGTCCCTTTTCGTGAGAGGTGCATTTTTATGTTACTAAGAAGTGGTAAAATTACCACTATAAACGAAGAAACGCGACCAAGACGAAGCAGTAAGAACATGGCTACGGATACGAACCAGCCAGATAACTCCAACCAACAAGGAGACGGTTCCAGTGAGGGGATAAGAGAAGAGGGAGTTCCCCTTCCGATACCATTGACGGGAGAACAAATGGTGCTTCCAGTAAGACCAGTACACGTCTTCAGTACTTGGGGTGGGATCGACAGTGATAAGGCCTTATACTCAGCCAGTGTTGGAATACATTGGTCACCAAACGTCGAATCCTCATATTTTGTTAGGAGGAAGTTCGACGTCCAGGCAGTTTGTGCCCCCTGGGTTTTCACAGTCACCAAGAAACCCTTCATATGGGATACCCACTGCTATGATGCAAGGGCTCCAAAGTTCACCTCCTATATTCTCAGATCAGGCGATGGCTTCGCTGCTACAAGGGTCAGGGTCAGGTGTGAACATGGGTCGAAACCCCCAGAGTTTAGGGTATTCGACACAAGGCCCCAATTTGACCAACACCTCAGTTGCTTGTTTGAGATAGCGGATGAAAGTAACCTACAGATGGTTCAGACTTTGTCACAAACCATGGGTGAAATATTTTAACCATTAATCCAAAATACAACCCATACCAATCAACAACTGGAAGTACAATTAACGAGATTGGCTGAATTCATGGGGGTACCTCCCTTAACCAGAAACCAAGCCGCAGTAGTGGATGTCCCACGAGACAACTCGGAGAATATGGTAAAAGTCAACGTAGGAAACCAAGGAAGGATAGTCCCTCCGGTAGTCGAAGGGCTTAGGGAAGAGCCTTTGCAAAACCAACCCTGTGGCTTGGGAGAAAGAAATCCAGGAGTAGTGGTTGTGAATCGAAACCAAGACGCAGATAATGTAGTCCAGCATGTTCGTTGAAACAACATAGCCGTTGACAATAATCTAGCGCCCATGGTCGAGAGAATTATGGCCAGAAATGGGTTAAACACTGGTTTCACCAGACCAAACTACACTTCACCTATAGTAGACTATATCCTTCAGGCGGAGTTGCCTCCTAGGACGAAAGTACCTAAATTCACTAAGTTTTCAGGAGATACGACGGAATCCACCATCGAACATGTGGCTCGTTACCTAATCGAGGCTGGAGAGATAGCGAACGATGAAAGCCTTAGGATAAAATACTTCCCAAGTTCTCTTACTAAGAACGCCTTTACCTGGTTGACAATGCTTCCCCCTAACACGGTATGTAACTGGACCCAGTTAGAGTGTTTGTTCCACGAACAGTTCTATATGGGTCAGACTAAAATTAGCTTAAAGGAACTTGCTAGTGTGAAGCGTAAGTTTTCTGAACCAATAGAGGATTACCTTAATAGGTTCCATTTGCTTAAGGCCAGATGCTTTACGCAGGTCCCTGAACATGAGTTGGTCGAAATGGCCGCTGGTGGTCTCGACTACTCTATTAGGAAAAATTTGGATACCCAGTACCTAAGGGACATGGCCCAATTAGCCGATCGAGTTCGACAACTCGAAAGACTCAAAGACGAGAAGGCTAAGTTTAATAAAAATAAAAAGGTAGCTTTTGTCGAATATAATGATAACATCGAAGGTCCATGTGATGAGTCTGTGAGCTTCGACGATGGCGAAGTGGACCTTGCTGAACTCAAGCAAGGACCACCTTACTTGTGCAAAGTATTGGCTCCCCCACAAGGGAGGAGTTATGTTGAATCTGAAAAGAATGATAGGTTCCCAAAGAAAACATATACTTTCGACATCACAAAATGTGATGAAATCTTCGGTTTGTTAGTTAAAGACGGACAAATGATAGTGCCTCCTGGTGCCAAAATGTCGTCCATAGAACAAAGGAAGAAAAGAGGGTTTTGTAAATATCATAACTTCTTGGGTCATAAAACATCTCAATGTTTTCTTTTCAGGGACCTTGTTCAGAATGCGATCCAAGAAGGGCGTCTAAAGTTCTGAGAGAAAGCTGGTGGCCAAATGAAGGTCGACTCAGATCCTCTACAAACGGCAGACGCAAATTACACAGAGCCAGTCGAGGCTAATATGCTCGAAGTTGTCGACGGTTATGACTTTTCAATCGAAGTAATAGAGGTTGCTGGCAATCCCATAGACGAAGCTGTAATGGCGAAGGTTACCATCAGCTTCGGACAAAAGAGCTGTATCAAAATGGAAGTTGATAGTTGTGACCAAAGGGATGAAACCAAAGGCTCAAGCAACAGGAACAATCTGGGTTGGGAGATAGTGACCAAGGAAACGGCTGATGACTTCGTTAAGATTGATAAAGCCACCAAATGCATGGAGTTAAGCTTGAAGAAGCTTAATCTGGCCAAAGAAATTCAAATTAATATGGTACAAATCACTCAACATGAGGAGGTAGCGGATAGTGAGTCGAACTACCAGGAAACACACACCAGGGAAGCCTACCCAGAGCAGGAGGAACCCATCGTCTCTTTTCTTCACCGTTGCCAGGAGAAAGGTTCTAGTGTGATGCTTTGTCCTCGATGCAGCGCCATATTCGACAAGAAGGCTGCACAAAAGCTAGAAGGGACACGAAGGCTGAGGCAAGAAAATGAAAGGCCAAGATTTGACCCTCGAAGAGGCCTTCAGCAAAGATTTGACCCTCGCATAAGGCCTCCTACGAACAAGCCCACTGGCTTTAAACCCAATGTTGAGGCCACTGATGGGAAGTGGACGAAGCCTAATGAGGACATGCAGCAAGGGCAAAAGAGATGGAAGAACTTCGAAGTACAACGAGGATCTTCGCTAAGCTATCGAAAGGAATTTCAGTCTTCAAAGGCTGATCATGTGTCAGAAAGTTATAAAGAGAAAAATCCCATGTCTCGGTCCCAATGGAGGCGCGAGCAGAGAAGGAGAAAAGCACACAGAGAAGGTGCCAATAAAGACCAATCATAATCCAGCACCAATATTCCCAGTGAACAGGAGGGTCGAACAAAGGCTTTCAGGAAGACACCTGTAGGGAGAAGGTTGTTTCCAACACAGGTTGAAGAACAAAGAAAATCGGTTGACGATGAAATGAACGATAATTTTGATGAAGACTCTGATGATACGTTGGATATTTTGGTCAACATAGTATCAGTAATGCCCAGGGAATTCGACAGGGTTTCCGTATTTGAGAACTCAGACACATATACGGACTGGGAAGTAACGGCTCATAAGCCGGTATGCTATTATGTAATGAACAACGGCTGCGTCGAGGAGCAAAATGCTTTCTTTGAACAGCCAACAGAGGCTATGAAAAACCATCTGAAGCCTCTTTATATTACTGCACAAATAGAGAAGGTCCCAGTTAACAAAATACTAGTGGATTGTGGCGCTACGGTAAACTTAATGCTGCACTTCCTGTTGAACAAAATTGGGAAAAGTGAGACAGACACCAAGCCACACAACATGGTGCTATCAAACTATGAAGGAAAAGTGGGTTCGACCATGGGAGTCATTCAGGTGAATGTCACTGTCGGAACCATCACCCCCCCCCCCCCGACTGTCTTCATGGTGGTGGAGACCACTGCCAATTATAATCTATTACTTGGAAGAGAATGGATCCATGGAGTGGGGGCAG
Organism: Lathyrus sativus; assembly: GCA_963859935.3. Classification (NCBI taxonomy): domain Eukaryota; kingdom Viridiplantae; phylum Streptophyta; class Magnoliopsida; order Fabales; family Fabaceae; genus Lathyrus; species Lathyrus sativus. Next base: position 608,674,180 of record OZ012738.1, read on the forward strand.
TACCTTCGTCGATACATCAAAGGATCGCCATCTGGAGACCAGATGGTATTGCCGAAAACATTGAAGCAGATCAGGGGTACTTTAAAGCTCCTATAAACCATATTGATAGAGGACAGTTTGACAAACATTTGGCCGGTATAGGGCCATGTGAACCTGCAGACTTTAACTTTACACCTAATGACAAAGTGTATTGCTCGTTATATCTGCATCCCGTCGAAGGTTTCCGATGGGACAAGGAAAATCCAGGCGAAAGGTTATCATACCTTGGCGAACTTTCCATAGACCCCACTGGCTGGGGAATTGAGTTTGATGATGATTACTGAAGCCGCAGCGCTTCAAAGGATTTCAGCCTACGTGGCCGAAACTAAACTACAAACGGCCTTGGAGGCTGCTAATAATGAAATGGCTGAGGGAGCCAACGAAAAATCCAAACAAGCAGGTCCAGTTGGGTATTTCGACCCTAAAATTCAATACGAGGGGCAGAGACTCGACGCCATATATGACGATGAGCCTTTGGGTTTTGAGAAGGATCCCTTGGCCAGCGATGTCAAAATGTTGGCGCAAGATCCACTGGAGGAAGTTGACCTGGGAGATGGAGTAATCAAAAGGCCAACTTATATCAGCGCCAGCCTCGACCCCCAACTTAGGGTCGAAACCATTCAGTTGCTACGAGAGTACATGGATTGTTTTGCTTGGGACTACGACGAGATGCCAGGTCTAAAGAGATATCTAGTCGAGCATAGGCTACCAATTAAGCCTGGCAAAAAACCAATCAAGCAAAATCCAAGACGTTTCGCCCCTGAGATCCTCTCAAAAATAAAGGAGGAAATCGAAAGACTCCTCCGATGCAAGTTCATCCGTACGACCAGGTATGTCGAATGGCTAGCAAATATTATACCAGTCATTAAGAAAAACGAATCTTTAAGAATCTGTATAGACTTTAGGGATTTGAACTCAGCAACCCCTAAAGATGAGTATTCGATGCCAGTGGCAGAAATGCTAGTCGATTCAGCCGCTGGCCACGAATACCTTAGCATGCTGGATGGATATTCTGGTTACAACCAGATTTTCATCGCTAAGGACGACGTTCCAAAAACGGCGTTCCGTTGCCCAGGGGCCTTAGGCACTTACGAATGAGTAGTGATGCCTTTTGGCCTAAAAAATGTTGGGGCAACGTACCAACGGGCGATGAATTCGATTTTCCATGACTACATTGAGTCCTTTATGCAAATATACATTGATGACATTGTGATAAAATTTGTGTTAGGAAAGGCTCATGTGGAACACCTGCGCAAATCCTTCATGAGAATGAGGAAATTTGGCCTCAAGATGAATCCCCTCAAGTGTGCATTCTGTGTGCAAGCAGGAGATTTTCTGGGTTTCGTAGTCCACAAGAAGGGGATCGAAATCAACCAAAACAAAAAAAGGGCCATCATGGAAGTGAAAGCGCCATCCAACAAGAAGGAACTTCAATCCTTGCTGGGAAAAATAAATTTCCTAAGAAGGTTCATATCGAATCTCAGCGAAAAAACACAAGCCTTCTCACCATTGCTTCGAGCCACTAAGGAGAAGTTCGAATGGACGAAAGATCAGCAAGAGGCTTTCGACAAGATCAAAGACTACTTGACTCATCCTCCGGTCCTTGCACCTTCGTGTCGAAATAAAAGCATGAGACTGTACATAGCAGCGTCAGACAAAACTCTAGGGAGCATGCTTGCTCAAGAGGATGAAAGTGGCGTCGAAAGAGTCATTTACTACCTTAGTAGAGTTTTAAATGATGCAGAAACTAGGTATAGTGAGATAGAGAAATTATGCTTATGTTTGTATTTCTCATGTATGAAGTTGAAGCAATATATAAAACCAGTTGATGTTTACGTTTCGTCACATTTTGATGTTATTAAGCACATGTTGTCTAAACCTATTTTGCATAGTCGAATTGGTAAATGGGCATTAGCATTAACTGAGTATTCATTGACTTATAGACCGCTGAAAGCGGTCAAAGGGCAAATAGTGGCAGACTTTATTGTCGACCACTCCATAAATGAAAGTACCCTGAAATTTGTTGAATTAGAGCCTTGGAAGCTATACTTTGATGGGTCTAGTCACAAGAATGGGACAGGCATAGGTCTATTGATCATTTCTCCTGACAAAATTCCAACAAAATTCAAGTATAAAGTCGAGGGCCTATGTTCTAATAACGAAGCTGAATATGAAGCTTTGATCGTCGGACTTGAAATTTTGTTAGAATTGGGGGCAACCCAAGTCGAAATAATGGGAGATTCAGAGTTGGCCGTAAAACAGCTAACAAAGGAGTACAAATGCGTTAAGGAAAATCTCATCATGTATTTCGTAATAGCTAACAGACTACTCAAGAAATTTGAAGTCTGCACTATTCGACACATACCACGAATACGAAATCAGATAGCCAACAACCTGGCGCAAGTTGCCTCAGGATACAGGGTCTCGAAGGAGAACTTGCAAGAGGAAATTGAGGCCAGAGGTAAGGTGGTATACGTGGGTTTGAGACCATCAGACTTGGAAGCCACGAAATTTGGCTACGCCGACGAGGAAACCTTTGAGATTTTTACAGTCGAAGGTCTGACAGACAAAGATTGGAGGAAACCTCTGGTCGAATACCTTCAGAACCTTTCAACGACTACAGAACGAAAGATAAAATACCAAGCACTAAGCTACGTCTTGTTGGGGAATGAGTTATTTAAGAAAACTTCTGAGGGAGTTTTACTTAAATGCCTCAGTGAATCTGAAGCATACTTGGCATTGTCCTCAGTCCATGGTGGGACATGCGGAGCACACCAAGTAGGCCATAAGATGAAATGACTGTTGTTTCGCCAGGGGATGTATTAGCCTACGATGCTGAAAGATTGCATCGAGTTCGCCAAAGGTTGTCAGGAATGCCAAATTCACGCTGGTATACAGCATGTCCCAGCAAGCGAGTTGCATTCCATAGTCAAGCCATGGCCATTCAGAGGTTGGGCTTTAGACCTTATAGGAGAGATTCGACCTGTGTCTTCCAAAAACCAGAGGTACATTTTGGTAGGGATAGACTATTTTACCAAGTGGATCGAGGCTATACCTCTACCGAAGATAGACCAAGAAGATGTTATCGAATTTATTCAGAAGTATATCATCTACAGATTTGGCCTACCAGAGACAATAACAACATACCAAGGGTCACTATTTACGGGTAGGAAGATGCAGGAGTTTGCTAAAGAAATGGGATTTAAACTCCTTACATCGACACCTTACTATGCCCAGGCCAATGGCCAAGTTGAAGCGGCAAACAAGGTGATAATTGGCATGATAAAGAAACAGATTGGAAGCAAGCCTAGGAATTGGCATAAGACATTGGATCAACTCCTATGGGCATGTAGAACATCCCCGAAGGAAGCAACCAACACTTCCCCTTATCGCCTCACTTTCGGCCATGACGTAGTATTGCCAGTTGAGATACACATACAGTCAGTAAGAATTCAAAGACATCATGAAATCCCTCGAGAGATTTATTGGGACATGATGCTTGATGAGTTAGTCGACTTAGACGAAGAGAGATTAAAATCTCTAGAACTCTTGAGAAGACAAAAGAAAAGAGTGGAGAAATCATATAACAAGAAGGTCAAAGCAAAGACTTTCCTGGTTGGAGATTTGGTATGGAGGGTAATCCTGCCTATGGATCGAAAGGTGAGGTCCCTAGGTAAGTGGTCCCCAAAGTGGGAAGGACCATTCCAGGTGTCAAAGCTATTCTTCAACGGGGCATATGAAGTGACAGAGCTGAGTAAAGATGAGAGGGTATTAAAAGTAAATGGCAAATATTTAAAGAAGTATAAACCTGCACTTCGAGAGGTGAAAATATCAACAGAATAATTGTCAAAGATAAAGCGAAGCCATAAATGGTAATTTAAAATATGCCAAAATGGCCCAATGTCTTACAAACAAAATAAAAATGGCTCACAAAGGCCAGTATAATCTGCTCTATTACAAAACCCAACAAATCAAAAAGGAAGATTCGCCTTCATCTTAAGGTAAGTCGATTTTTGAAGTTCGAGACGACTTTGGCATTGAACCTTATTTGTCCTCAGCTGGGCAACTTCAGATTCCAAACGACGGACTTCCTCATCATAGGTAACAGCATGCTCAAGCTCAGCTGTTGAGGAGGAGTCGTCGAAGGAAGATAATTCAGTGTTCTTTTTCTTAGCCTTCGCTATCTTACCACAGAGCTTTTTAATCTTCCGTTCCCAGCAGGCAATGTTCGCCTCATTAGTCAGAACCTCTTGTTTATTTTTCTCCCTCGTTTCTTCCAACTCATCAATCTTCTCCTCAGAGTCGACAACAGCGCTACAAGCGGCAGCTTCACTGTCAGCCTTCATCTCAATCTCACCCTCAATCTAGGGCAACAAGCGATAGTCTTTATAAACCTGGTCGATCAGGGTACCAACTTCTTGAATAACACTTGCAACCTCAGGAGTAAGGGATTTAATGTCCATTTTTTGAAGAAGAGCTTTGAGGGGAAGATGGCTGGCAGGGCCCATCTACAGGAGGGTAAAAAGATCCCCTTTGAATATCTTTTGCTTAACCTTGTCAAGGGCACTGTCAATTGGTGGCTTTGAGGTTTGCCCTTCGGAGGTCGAAGTATTGAGAGTACGGCTAGAAGAATGACTTCTCCTACTCAACAAAAGCCTGATGTATTGTCGAGGGTTGGAAACCTTCAACGCGTCCAGTTCGGCGGGAGTAAGTTGAGTTTCGCCTGGGAAGGGGTTCGTTGGAATATCCTTTGGGGTAGAAGGAACAGGAGTCTGTGTTGTTTCAGCAGTTGCAGGGTCGTTGACAGAGGTGTCCACAATTTTCAATCCTTTATCTTGGTTGTCCTTTGCCTTGTCGCCATCATCCTCCATGTCATCCCCAGTGCCTTTGTCACTGGATTCATGCAATTCAGGCTGAAGCTTAGCCTGATCCTCAATGGCTTGATCACCCTCGACAGCCTTTTCATCCACAGTTATTGTCTGACCCAAAGGGGAGTTGGTAGTATCAGCCAAAGTTGTTTTCCCCTCCGAAGCGTCGACCTCATCATCCACTGTAATGGGATCAACCTGAGGATTGTCGTCTTCATGATCAGAACCGTCAGTCTAAGACTGCTGGGTAGTGGTCTTTGCAGGAGATGGAGGGGCTATGAAAGAATCAGGTTTATTAATTTCACCAAGTGAACTCACACCAGAACCCAAATCAGAAGTGGGATGATAGGTAGGCTCACCTTGGCTATTCAAGGGGTAGAGCGACCGAGGAACCGCGGTGGGATTAGATAGTGAAGTTCCAGCATCATCCTAGAAAAGGTGGACATTAGAAAGAATAAAGATTAAAGAATCAGTGCAAAAGGCCCAAGGAAAGGTAGATGTGCAACATACCTTGACAGTTTCGTCAGCAGGACTCGAATTGTCACTTTCCATTGGGACAACAGCTTGGATCGAAGCATCCCCTATGGGAGTTGGAGTAGTTTCTTGAGGAGGATTGGTAGGTTGAGGTGTGTTAGATACAACAGAAGCAGATGGAGCATCAGGAGCATCCACATCATGGATAATCTTTCTTTTCCTTTTCACTTGAAGACTCTCACGAGGAGACTTATCTTCGTCGTCAGAATCAAGGATGATCTGGGGAGAAGCCCTTTTTAATCTTCTTTGAGGGGTAGGTGGTTTTCAACTAACCTAAAGACAATATAAAATGTTGAGAATGAGATAAGGAAGTCGAGATGGTAAAGAACTACGGAAGGTTACCTTTTGATCTTCGTCCTTGACTTCAGTTCTGGTTGTTGGGGCAGCACGTTTTGGAGCAACTGAAAAATAGATGATACTAAAAACAGTTAGCAACAATAAAGCTCAGAGAGGAAAGTCCAAATCGAAGGGGGATGAACCTTCAAGAATGTCAGATTCGATGTGAACATCTTCGATACTGACATGAAGGTGCCCTTTAAACGTATCGAGTGTATGTTTAGTCGGAACCACCCGCTGTGCTTTGGGCTTAGACTGCTGTCGAAGAATTTTTATAGCGTCTCCACAAATAAACCAATCTGGAAATGGAGGGGCAAGAGCCATGCCAAAACCAGCGGTTGGTAGTCGAGGGACTTTTAGGGGAAAAATTTTAAAGGCAACCTCATACCGTTTCTCGCGAGGAACAGAAGAGGGAATCTTTAAACTATCCAGTTTTTTGGAAAAAATTTCTTTCAAAGTGACAGCAGCCTCACGGATGGTTAGACTAACATCATCTGGTCGATAAGCAGTTTCGAAATAATTATGGAAGGCTTGAATCTCGTTGATATGGGTAGACGTACCTTTCTTGATCTTCTCCTGCACATCAATGAAAGCTTGGTCAATCAAGCGAGCAAAACTGGAGGCGTCAAGAAATTCTGAGGCGTAATATTTCGACCACCAGTCGTAGAAGTTTTGTGAACAAAAGTAAGAAGGTTCAAAGTAAACAGGTGTGAGGTAGGACTTGTGAGTGTGGCGCTCCAGTTGTGTCGAACAATCCAGAGGAGATAGCACAGTAAAAGGGAGAATGATATGTGATTTCTTGTCATACAGGCATTTGGGCAAGGTTTGTATTAACCCGAATTGTCTGGACACCAAGTTCGGTTGATAGGCTAGCAAGCTGGAGTGACCTTTTACAAGGTTTAGTTTGTGAATCAGTAGATAGGTGTAACACGGTGGGAGAACTGACTTTAAACAATGTTGCGGATAGCAAGAGTCGCCACCGACTTTTATTTTATCCATAAGGAAAGGTTATAAAAGAACAGGAAAGACCTTAGAGAATATTTTGGGTCCGGGGGGTAGGTTATGAAAAGGGAAGGTGTTAGCACCCTTTTCATCCATGGTTATCCATGGGCTCTTAGGTACTTAAGCTCACTTTTGAATTGTTTTGAAAGTGTAGTGTGTGAATAGAAAATTTTCAGAATAGTTAATAAATAATCCATGTAAGGATGTGTTAAGAACTTGTTTGAAAACTTGTTGAAAATTTGTTTAAGTGTGAAACAGTTTTGAAGTGAGCAAGCACCTAGGAGTAACCTACCCTAATGTTTAAAGGTCTTTCTTATTCTTTATTCTTTCCTTTAGTAAGACTATCCCTACTATAATGGAGTAGGTAGTCCTTACTTTGGATGTTAAGGGACATGTGAGGGACAATTTGACTTTGAAGGCCATTGTGGGATGTAATAAGCACATATAAGGGACCATCATCATTTTTCGAAAGGGACTCGATTCGTAAAGGCAACCATAAGGGACTTTGATGATTTTTCTATTTGAGGGACTTGCTTTATACACCCCACTTAACCATTATTCGTAGGCAACTTGAGGGATATCCTTAGGAAGTGAGACGGCGATTAAAATCGACTTACGTGTGTGACGTGTTTATTTTAATTATCTTTATTTAAAAGTGATCTAAATTTATTTTAATATTACATACATGTTGTTACACTCCCTAATTACTAACCATAATAATAATAATTAAATAATTAAACAACTTTACATCCAAGAAACAATTACAAAATAATAAGCAAAATAATTAAATAGCAAAGATAAATAAAATATAAATAAGCAATAATAAATAATAAAGGGGGTTAATTCTAAGTTTACTCGGCAAGACATCGCATCTTGTGCCTACGTATCCTTACGGGAGTGGAATCAGAGTAATCGTAGTTCCCCTCAAAAGGGAGGTTAGAGACTTCTTGACTGTGGTCAAGGTCTCAATGGGGAATAAACGTATCTTAGGGACACGCTTACGCGGAGTGTAGAAACTCCAATATCTATGTTGTAAATTGTTAAGTGAATTAGGGTTAGGTTAGGGATTCCGCGGCGGGAAACCCTAAAATGAGTGCGGCGACTCTTTTGGCCTAACACTAGGATAAAAGCAATTTTGCCCACGGCGGGACACCTAGGCTAAACAGGGTTTGATCCATTAAAGGGGTAAGGCTATTGACTCGGCGGCCAAAAGGCTGGACCTAATCCTTCGGAAGGATAAAACTGTAAAAAAAAATGTGAAAATATGACAAATCATTATATGGAGGAATAATTAAGGTACAAAAATAAGAAAAGTAATAAAGGCAGAGGGTATAAAGAAACATTTCTGAAAACATGAAGAATATGAAAATATGTAATGACACTTAGAATGAAGTGAGAGAGGAAAATAGTGTGGGGCTGTGGCCACCACAAGCACATCTCAACCTCGAGCATGCACATGAAATGCTAAAAGAAAGAAAAGTAATAAAAGGGTACATAAAATGACACGACAAACATCAAACATCAGGAGTTCCTTACGAAAAGGTTTTAATTTTTTTAATATTTTAATTATAAAAAAAAGGTTTTAATTTTTTTTTTAATATTTTAATTATAAAAAAAAAGTTTTAATTTTTTTTATATTTTAATTATAAAAAAAAGGTTTTAATTTTTTAATAAAAAATATTTAAGTTAAAAATTATAAAAAAAAATTAAGTTTAAATTATAAAAAAATGTTAAGTTTAAATTATATATGAAAAAATGTTTTTGGGAACAAAAAAGTTTTTTTTGGAAAAAAATGTTTACGGGAACAAAAAAGGTTTTTTTTGGGAAAAAAATGTTTACGGGAACAAAAAGATTTTTTTTTTTGGGAAAAAATGTTTACGGGAACAAAAAAGGTTTTTGGAAAAAAAAAAGTCTTAGTTTTAATAAAAAAGGTTTTGATTTTAAAAAAGGTTTTGATAAAAAAATAACAATAGAATTGCAAATGCAAACAGACAATTAATGGACATGCATACAATCCTATACGACACAATCATGGTTCATACAGATCAAAATCTACGGATCTAAACAACAATGAAGATTAACATGGCAAAATATGCACATAAACATGAAAAGGCAAAAGGTTTAGTAATTTAACGGACCTAAACACATTAACATGGCAAAATATGCACATAAATATGAAAAAGCAAAAGGTTTAATAATTTAACGGACCTAAACACCTTAACATGGCAAAATATGCACATAAACATGAAAAGGCAAAAGGTTTAGTAATTTAACCTACGAAGCGGAGGTTTGCTTCGGTAAATGTGAAAAAGGTTTGAATAAGGGAACACTGAAGAGCTCCAATCCTTCTGACGAGTTGTGGGAACGACCGCCTTTCTTCTCTGGGGATCTCCTTTGTTTCTCCCTTTCTTTCTCCTCTTTTCTGAAGAAAACCTTCTGACCCCTCTTAGGTTTTTTTCATTCTCCCCCCTTTTCCAACAAGGCAACACATGTATATATAGGGAACAAATTAGGGTTAACACCAAATTGTCAATAATGTCCCTAAAGCCCATTTTAAAGCCCAAACTAAATAATTAGTTAAGAAAAAATAAAATTTAAATAATTTAAAATAATTAAAATAAACTTAAAATAAAAACTAATAATCCTATTGATTCCTAAAATAAAAAATATTATAAAAGGAACAAAAATTTTTTCAATATTTTTTTATTTTATGATTTTTTGGATATTTTTATGAATAATTTAGAAAAAAGTGAAAAAAATAATATTTTAAAAAATGATTTAATTAAAATACGAAAATAATAATTAAATAATAATAAAAAACTATTTTTGTTATTTTTTTTAATGAAAGATAGAAAAATTTAGAGTAAAAATAATAAAAACAACAAAAAGTGCCAAAGGTGAGATTCGCACTCTCAACCTCTCACACTCATAACTCCTTACACATGTCCTCCTGCCAATTGTGCCATTTTTACTTTTTAGAAAAAAAAGTGCATGCCATATGATATTTACCTGCAAAAAGTCAAACGACTACACAAATTTGTTAGTAATTGATTAAATGCAATGAAATGCGACGACAAATCTTAGGGCAAAATTTGGGGTATTACAGTTATTATGATAATATTTCTCACCCAACCTCTCTTTGATGTTGGCAAAAAAAATCATGAAGTTTGACTTTGGTTTGACCACAGTTGACCTCAGTTTGACCTTTTAACTGCATTGACTGCTTTTGACTTATCTGATCATCTGACTGAGCAAACTTTTGAGAAAAGTCTTGAAACTTGACATGGGGGTTCTTATACACATATAAGATGTTATGAAGCTCACTTGAAGTCTTGGAAGTCCATTTAGCCTGATTAAAGTCAAAACCCTAGTTTTGGATGCACTGCTTAGGAGGTGCATTGTCTGAGGGAATTGTCAACTCTTCTGACCAATTATGAATTTTGTGAACCTTGTGAACCTTCTTGGAACACAAAGTCTTGTATTGTGAGGGCAAATTTTGGGGTGCAACAGCTGCCCCTGTTCAATTTTCTGAAACCTGAGGGGTTAGATTGGTATATTTGCCAGTCGTAACCTGGAAGGTTGAAGGGGATTGAACACAAAAGCCCAAAAATTTGCACTCACCAGTGCATGGAGTGATATTGATGGTTGGTTGAACATGATTGAGTGGGCTTAAAGATGCCACTAGGGGAAAGTTCTTCAGTAGTATAATGAGAACTGTCAGGAGTCTGGAGTAATACTGATGTAACAGCATGTCTTCATGAGGATAGAGCAATCAATAATGATAACCCTAAAGCAGTCTTGAAGTGATAAATCTGACCTCAGGAGGATAGAGCAATCAATAGCTCTAAAGCAGTCTTGAAGTAATAATGGCTTCAGGAGGATAGAGCAATCAATAGCTCTAAAGCAGTCCTGAAATAATAATGTGATATGTCTTCAGGAGGATAGAGCAATCAATAGCTCTAAAGCAGTCTTGAAGTAATAAGATGGCTTCAGGAGGATAGAGCAATGAATAGCTCTAAAGCAGTCTTGAAATAATAATGTAATTTCAGGAGGATAGAGCAATGAATGGCTCTAAAGCAGTCTTGAAATAATAATGTGATATGTCTTCAGGAGGATAGAGCAATCAATAGCTCTAAAGCAGTCTTGAAGTAATGATTTCAGGAGGATAGAGCAACGGATGGCTCTAAAGCAGTCTTGAAATAATAATGTGATATGTCTTCAGGAGGATAGAGCAATCGATAGCTCTAAAGCAGTCTTGAAGTAATGATTTCAGGAGGATAGAGCAATGGATAGCTCTAAAGCAGTCTTGAAGTAGTAATATGACCTCATGAGGATAGAGCAATGAATAGCTCTAAAGCAGTCTTGAAGTAATAGGATGATTTCAGGAGGATAGAGCAATCAGCAACTCTAAAGCAGTCTTGAAATAATAATGTGATATGTCTTCAGGAGGATAGAGCAATCAATAGCTCTAAAGCAGTCTTGAAGTAATGATTTCAGGAGGATAGAGCAATGGATAGCTCTAAAGCAGTCTTGAAATAATAATGTAATTTCAGGAGGATAGAGCAATGAATGGCTCTAAAGCAGTCTTGAAATAATAATGTGATATGTCTTCAGGAGGATAGAGCAATCAATAGATCTAAAGCAGTCTTGAAGTGACGATTTCAGGAGGATAGAGCAATGGATAGCTCTAAAGCAGTCTTGAAGTCATGAGAGGCTATCAGGAGGAGAAAATAACCCTGAGGTTACAATAAAGCAGTCCAAAGTAATAAGAAGCTCATCAGGAGGATAAAGTAACCCTGAGGTTACAATAAAGCAGTCCAAAGTAATAAGAAGCTCATCAGGAGGATAAAGTAACCCTGAGGTTACAATAAAGCAGTCCCAAAGATCATAAGCTTGTTTGTTGGATAATTAACCTGAAAACAAGGTAGCACTCTGTATAACAACATTAGTTTATGCTTTATGTATGCATGTATGACATGATGCACTTAAGTAATGTACTATAGACATATATGTTATGGTATGATGTAAATGATGTATGTATGATATGACACTGCTGGAAGTGTCTGGATATCCTTGTATAACAACTGCTGGCCAAGGAAAATAAATCCTGATTCGTTGTTGAAGAATATATAACCCTCCGTCTGTTGGGGATAACAAGGTATAGATAACCTCCCGTTGTTGGGGATAACAAGGTATAGATAACCTCCCGTTGTTGGGGATAGTAGGGTATAGATAACCTTCGTTTTCGTTTGATAGTAGGATAAGTATAACATCCCGTCTTCGTTCATCGTGCCCTTATTGGAAAGTAATTTCCCGTATATCCGTATGAGGATAAAAGAGATGGATATAAATTCCAGGGGAGATTAGACTTTGTGAAAATGGATTAGTCCTACTGATGGTTTGTAACTGCCTTGTAAAGATGAACCGGCGAAGCTTCGTTGAAATCCTTCCCTCGTTCGTCCTTAGTAAATACTATTACTGCATTTTCATGCATTTCTGGTAAACATCAATCATATTAAAAGCATACATGCATTTCTGGTAAACATCAATCATATTCAAAGGCATACATACATTCAAACACAACCAATGGACGTTTCGCTTATGTAAATAGGGTAAAAGTAAATCTGGATTCAAAAGATGGAATTTATTTATATCAAAAGTGACCCATACACGGGTAAGTTTGTACAAGGAGACATAAACCCTAGTAAGAGAATGAAGTTTTACAAAAAGAATCAGCTATGTGGGAAATAATCCTATTGAGTTTCAATTCTACTATTGCCCCTCAAGTATCTCATCTTCTTGCTGTTGAGACGGAAACGATTGGATTGAGCTTTATCTGTTTGAGCTTGAGTAAGTAGTACAACTGGTTGCAGTTTCATGAGTGATCCAAACGAGACATAGTCATACGCTTTAATCCCTAACTTTTGCCTGGATTGCCCTTTCAGGTTTTCAATCCACCGGGATACCCTTTTTTGCCCAAGCCGCCTTTTCAGGTTTTCGACTTGCCGGGTGTACATATTTTTATATATATATCCCTAATTTTTGCCCAAACCCTTTTGGTTTGCCGGGATGCCCTTATTTTTGCCTAGGCCTGTCAACCTAGCGGGTCTCTTTTTATGCGTAGTATTTTTTAACTATGTCTGCGTTTACAGGTTGTGGGAAGTCTTCACCATCCATTGTAGTCAATATCATGGCACCTCCTGAGAACACTGTCTTGACTACAAATGGTCCCTCATATGTTGGAGTCCACTTGCCCCTAGGATCACCCTGTGGTAATATGATACGCTTGATTACCAAGTCACCAGCCTGATATACCTTTGGCTTAACCTTCTTGTTAAAAGCTTTGATCATCCGTTTCTGGTACATCTGGCCATGACAAACTGCTGCTAACCTTTTCTCATCAATCAAATTTATCTGGTCAAGTCGAGTCTGAATCCACTCATCTTCATCCAAGCCTGCATCCTTCATAATTCTCAAGGAGGGGATCTGAACTTCAATAGGCAGAACTTCTTCCATACCATAGACCAAGGAGAATGGGGTTGCCCCGGTTGAAGTACGTATTGTAGTACGATAACCATGCAGAGCAAATGGTAATATCTCGTGCCAATCCTTGTAAGTAATAGTCATCTTCTGTACAATCTTCTTAACGTTCTTATTAGCAGCTTCAACTGCCCCATTCATCTTTGAAATCAACAAGGTAGTATGGGTCAACATATACTGTCTTAGTCGGCGAGCAGCCCATGCCAAAGCGCAGCAAGTTTTCTCGAGCAGTGAGTATCTTGTTTCACAGTCGGTAAACTTTTTGCTAAGGTAGTATATTGCCTGCTCTTTTCGACCAGACTCGTCATGTTGCCCCAATACACACTGTTAAATACATAATCAAGGGTCTTCCATCAACTGGTGGTATTAAAATTGGAGATTCTAGCAAATATCTCTTGATTTCATCAAAGGCAGTCTGGCACTCATCGTTCCATTCCATCACCTGATCTTTCTTCAACAACTTGAAGATTGGCTCACAGATGGTAGTTAATTGGGAAATAAATCTTGCAATGTAGTCCCAAGAAACCTCTAACCTCCTTCTCAGTACGGGGAGCTGGCATCTCTCGTATAGCTTTCACTTTTGCAGGATCCACTTCAATACCTTTTCCACTGACAATGAAACCCAGGAGCTTTCCAGATCTAACTCCAAAAGTACACTTGTTTGGATTTAATCTCAACCTGTATTTCTTCAACCTCTCAAACAACTTGTGCAGATGATCAAGATGTTGTTCTTCATTCTGAGACCTGGCTATCATATCATCCACATATACCTCTATCTCATGATGAATCATATCATGAAACAAAGCCACCATAGCACGCTGATATGTTGCCCCTGCATTCTTATGCTGAGCAGTGTTGTCTAAATCAGCCCCTATCTGGACCTCTTTTCTGTTTTCTTCAGTTCCCAGATTCACAACTTCGACTGGCTCTTCATGTGGCTGTATAGCTTTCTCTTCTTGTTGTAACAACCTAGCAAGCCCTACAGATATTTCACAATCGTCCTCGTTTCCGTCTTCAGTTTGATAGATCGGATTCTCGAAATTGTAATTGGCAATAGTAGAACTGTTATCAACTGGATCCAGAGTGGATGAGGATCGGCATTTTAGTGACGTGGGTGTGTGTAAGAACACATAGCTGATAAAGCAAAAATAAAAGAAAAAGAAAGACAAGGAACACAATATTTACGAAAACGAAACGTCCATTGATTTTACGGAATGAAGTATGCAAATGAAATGACAACCCGTAACAAGCACACCATTGTGCCCCGGGTAAGGCACATGGCTTGAAAGTTTAAATTTAAAAACATAACACAGTAATAGTATTTACTCCTGACTAAAGGAGATAGGGACAACATCTTCAGCTTCCCAATTATTGAGTCCAGCACCCACAGTAGGAAAAATCCATGCCTCCAGGTTGTAGTCTTCATCTTGGTCTCCCACAGCATTGATAACCCCTTGATTGGTGATACGAACAGCACGAGCACGATGAACAGCCGTCTGGGACTCTGCAGTGAAACCCAAACCAAACTTGTCAGACTTGTATGGAATATCAGGAAGCTGACCCCAAATAGTACAACCATCTTCTTCCACCATAGCTTTTGCGTCATTGAGGGAGGCCATTGCCATTGTTGGAGGGTTTCTGATGACCACAGGAACCTTCTTCACAGCAGGAGGAGTCACACAATCCTTAACAGCCCAGGGAACCACTTCAAATGACTGACATGGAGTTTCAATGTATTCACCTTCTACTTCCAGATACTTGAAAGTGTTTACATAGCTGACAAAGTATTCTTCCTCTCCAAAGACAGTAACAACTTTTCCATTCACCGGATATCTCAACTTTTGATGTAATGTGGAGGTCACAGCACCTGCCCCATGGATCCAGGGACGACCAAGCAGACATGAGTACGAAGGACGAATATCCATCACATAGAATGTAGCAGTAAACACCTGAGAGCCAACCTTGATTGGAAGATCAATTTCCCCATGTACTACTCTTCTGGAACCATCAAAAGCCTTTACCACAATATTACTGGGCTTCAATACCGTATCTTCAGGACTCAGCTTGTTCAGGACTTCCTTAGGCAACACATTCAGAGAGGAACCATTGTCTATCAGCACATGAGACAGGGTAGTGCCCCTGCATTCAATTGAAATATGCAAGGCCCTGTTATGATCCCTCTTGGCAGGGGTCAAGTCAGCATCAGAAAATCCTAACCCGTTGTCATAGGTCAGGTGAGCAACACAATTCTCAAACTGGCCCACAGAAATTGCACTGGGTACATGAGCCATCTTTAGAAACTTGATCAATGACTTGGCATGAGCCTCAGAACATAATAACAGGGAGAGCATAGAAATCTTTGAGGGAGTATGCCCCAGCTGATCAACAATATCATAATCACTCTTGCGAATACTTCTTCCATCTGCTTAGAGAGGTCATCAGCAGCTGGCACATCAGTAGATACAGGCTCAATAACAGGACCCTTGCCCCGAGCATCAGTGGTGGAAGTAACAGCAGGAGTAACTGCACTCTTAGAAGCAACTGGAGGAGAGAAGACTCTTCCACTACGAGTGATCTTGCTAGATCCAGCAATATTATCAATGTCAACAGGCATATCAGGTAAAGGCTCCTGCTTGACACCATGGATGTAAACATCAGACCCGTAGTGCCAAGGCACAGCTTTGTCAGATGTATAAGGAATAGGACCAGGAGTGGTAATGATCAGAGGAGCTACTCTGGCTTCAGCAACAACTTTCACAGGACCTTCAGCAGTAATCTTGATTGGGCCCTGATGAGTGATTTTAATGGGACCCTTTGAAGTGATTCTTAGTGGTACTTTGTCAACCATGTCAACCTCTTCAATCTTCTTACCCTGAGTCAGATGATCCACCATACTTTCTACAGATGTTGGTCTTCTTTCAAACACTATAGTATATTTATCCATGAGACGTTGAATCCCATCTCTCAAAATGAAGCAACTATCCGGCTTATAGGTACAATATAGACAATCTTCATGACAACCTGGAAAGATCCCAGCTTGTACTAACCTCTTTTTGATAACAGACAATGGTGTGCTCAACTCCATAACTGAATAGACATGCAGATCTTCATCAATATCTTCATCAATGGCGTTGACAGTCTTCTCGTGATTTGGCATTGGAGCTGTAATCACATTTGGAGTACCTGGTGGATCAAACTCAATTTCTCCAGCATCAATCATATCCTGAATTTTGTTCTTCAAGACCCAGCAGTTATTAGTATCATGTCCTGGACAGTTTGAATGATATGCACATCGTGCATTGGGATTGTACTTGGGAGAGGTAACATTGGGATTCTGAGGAGCCTCCCTCAGGGTAATAAGTTCAGCCTTCAACAAGTGTTGCAATGCCTGAGCCATTGACATGTTGATCTTCGTGAACTGTCTTCTAGCCCTCTGTTGGTTGCCTTGAGGCTGCTCTGTTGTTGCAGGAGTTGGATTTGAAATATGAACTGCACTAACAGACTGATGCCTTCCGTTACGATCAGGCTGACCATACACAGCATTAGATTCTTTCTTCCCAGTGGGAGGCTTCTTTGCAGCACCTGATGAAGAAGTGCCCACTTGGATCTTACCACTCTTGATACCATTCTCTACTCGCTCTCCTGTCATGATCAACTCAGTGAAGCCAGATGATGAGCTTCCAATGAGATGACTGTAAAACGGACCATTCAGCGTACACATGAACATATCAACCAACTCCCTATCAGTCAAAGGAGGTTGAACTCTTCCAGTTAAGTTTCTCCACTTCTGAGCATACTCCTTAAAGCTTTCTTTGGCACCCATAGACATGCTTGCTTTATGAAGTAGCTTTGTTAGCTCTAGGATCCTTGCTTGGCTTGCTTTGTAATGAGCCTCGAAAGTATCCCTTTGCTCTTTCAGTTGGATCCATGATCTCTGCAAGTCTTCCACATCAGTAGGCATGTCTGGGTGAAGGATGGTATAAGCTGTGTCTCCTTCAGCAACAGGTTCCATGGTAACTGGTAGGATGGCAGGATATGGCATCATGAGTGTCTGAGCACGAAATCGTACCCATCTGAGATAAGCCTCCATAGGAATGGTGTACTTAGGCTCCAGTGTCTTGCTGTCAATCCTGTTTACCTTTTCCCAAGCTCGGATGAATCTCTGACGGTAACCCTGAAGATCGTTGTCGTAGTCAAACACAATGCCCTGAATCAACATGTCATGTGG
Source organism: Lathyrus sativus (assembly GCA_963859935.3). NCBI lineage: Eukaryota > Viridiplantae > Streptophyta > Magnoliopsida > Fabales > Fabaceae > Lathyrus > Lathyrus sativus. Next base: position 608,691,727 of record OZ012738.1, read on the forward strand.
ACCATCGCTCCGGGCGTAACCAAACTGTCGTAAAGCTAGAGATGGGTTGTAGGTGATGCCTCCTCTTATGCCTAGAAGTGGCACATTAGGAAACTCCCCACAACGGTCAATGATGGTGACATTCTCCATAGATCTGGAGCACCAATGGATGTCTGAGTGAGAAAGTGACATGATCCTCTTGGACCATCTGAACCCTTTCTCATTCTTCATTACTGAGCGAGGAAGGTGAGAAATAAACCACCTAGAGAGCAAAGGTATGCAGCACATCAAAGTTCCTCTTGCCCTTGTAGTACGGGTGTGAAGAGAATGTAGGATGTCTCCAAGTAAGGTAGGCACTGGATTGTGACTCAGGAATATGTTGATGGCATGAACGTCTATGAACTGATCAGGATTGGGGAACAACACTAAGCCATAAATCAATAAGGCTAAGATCTCCTCAAAAGCATCGTAGCTCATAGCCTTCAAGAACATTTGAGCTTTATCCACTAATACCTTGGCAAGAATACCTTTAACTCCACTTCTTGTCTCTAGAACAATGTCAGACTTCTTCAGATGTAGAGTTGCAGCAATAACTTCTGGTTTAAGCTCCTTCTCTAAGCCTGTGAATGGCTTCTGATCAAGAACAGGTATACCCAGAAGTTTAGAGAACTCCTCCATGGTTGGAACCAGCTGATAATCAGGAAATGTAAAGCAATGGTGCTTAGGGTCAAAGAACTGAAACAGCACACTCATCATGTCTTCACTGAACCCTGAAGTAACTAGATCCAATAAGTGACCATGTCTCTTGTTGAACTGGGAATGATCAGGCACTAGGGAAACCAACTCCTTGAGCTTAGCAGGTATCCCTACAAAGTTGATCCTGATGGTGTTTCTACGAGCAGAAGCCATGACCTGCAACAAAGAACAAAAATAAATCCCTTGGTCCTTGAAATGGTTAGGGAAAATGATATGCTCATGATGCATGATGATGTCATGATGTTATGTTCAATCACAAACATGTGGCACACACAAACAAGTCACACAATTGCCCTAGGTTTAAAGGCTTGCATGAGGTTCAAAGGCAAGTACCCTCCCCTGAAGTTAGATGGTTCATCCTGTCCTATAAAAGTAACCAGGTTCTAAGGGATCTCAATATCATTGATCCTTCACAAGGGTGGTAGTTCAGAAGGCAACTTACTTGCCAACCAAAACCCTCCAAGTTTAAGATCTCAATGAGCGTAGTATCGAGTGTCAACCAACTTCAGTCTGCACCAAAGCCGGTTACCTCACTACTTTCTAAAGGCCAAGATGAGTTAACTAGGATTCTAAAAGTCAGTTAGTGCATTGACAACATATGGCAGCCTCAATATTATCCTCAACTTGACTTAAGGAATATAAGCACCAACCAAGAAGTCGCACTAACTATGGCCACCAGATTAACCGTATCGATATACGTCGTACAGTTTCCTTGGTCTATTGCCATTTACCTAAGGTACACTAGATCCGGGTTAGGACCTTTCACACATAAGAGCACCCCAACAATATAATAATAAAGCAAACAAAGCAAACAATTTAAAGTGATCTTAATTCCTAAGGGTACCCCTCTTAAATAGGTCCCCAGCAGAGTCGCCAGTTCTGTAACACGGTGGGAGAACTGACTTTAAACAATGTTGCGGATAGCAAGAGTCGCCACCGACTTTTATTTTATCCATAAGGAAAGGTTATAAAAGAACAGGAAAGACCTTAGAGAATATTTTGGGTCCGGGGGGTAGGTTATGAAAAGGGAAGGTGTTAGCACCCTTTTCATCCATGGTTATCCATGGGCTCTTAGGTACTTAAGCTCACTTTTGAATTGTTTTGAAAGTGTAGTGTGTGAATAGAAAATTTTCAGAATAGTTAATAAATAATCCATGTAAGGATGTGTTAAGAACTTGTTTGAAAACTTGTTGAAAATTTGTTTAAGTGTGAAACAGTTTTGAAGTGAGCAAGCACCTAGGAGTAACCTACCCTAATGTTTAAAGGTCTTTCTTATTCTTTATTCTTTCCTTTAGTAAGACTATCCCTACTATAATGGAGTAGGTAGTCCTTACTTTGGATGTTAAGGGACATGTGAGGGACAATTTGACTTTGAAGGCCATTGTGGGATGTAATAAGCACATATAAGGGACCATCATCATTTTTCGAAAGGGACTCGATTCGTAAAGGCAACCATAAGGGACTTTGATGATTTTTCTATTTGAGGGACTTGCTTTATACACCCCACTTAACCATTATTCGTAGGCAACTTGAGGGATATCCTTAGGAAGTGAGACGGCGATTAAAATCGACTTACGTGTGTGACGTGTTTATTTTAATTATCTTTATTTAAAAGTGATCTAAATTTATTTTAATATTACATACATGTTGTTACACTCCCTAATTACTAACCATAATAATAATAATTAAATAATTAAACAACTTTACATCCAAGAAACAATTACAAAATAATAAGCAAAATAATTAAATAGCAAAGATAAATAAAATATAAATAAGCAATAATAAATAATAAAAGGGGTTAATTCTAAGTTTACTCGGCAAGACATCGCATCTTGTGCCTACGTATCCTTACGGGAGTGGAATCAGAGTAATCGTAGTTCCCCTCAAAAGGGAGGTTAGAGACTTCTTGACTGTGGTCAAGGTCTCAATGGGGAATAAACGTATCTTAGGGACACGCTTACGCGGAGTGTAGAAACTCCAATATCTATGTTGTAAATTGTTAAGTGAATTAGGGTTAGGTTAGGGATTCCGCGGCGGGAAACCCTAAAATGAGTGCGGCGACTCTTTTGGCCTAACACTAGGATAAAAGCAATTTTGCCCACGGCGGGACACCTAGGCTAAACAGGGTTTGATCCATTAAAGGGGTAAGGCTATTGACTCGGCGGCCAAAAGGCTGGACCTAATCCTTCGGAAGGATAAAACTGTAAAAAAAATGTGAAAATATGACAAATCATTATATGGAGGAATAATTAAGGTACAAAAATAAGAAAAGTAATAAAGGCAGAGGGTATAAAGAAACATTTCTGAAAACATGAAGAATATGAAAATATGTAATGACACTTAGAATGAAGTGAGAGAGGAAAATAGTGTGGGGCTGTGGCCACCACAAGCACATCTCAACCTCGAGCATTCACATGAAATGCTAAAAGAAAGAAAAGTAATAAAAGGGTACATAAAATGACACGACAAACATCAAACATCAGGAGTTCCTTACGAAAAGGTTTTAATTTTTTTAATATTTTAATTATAAAAAAAAGGTTTTAATTTTTTTTTTTAATATTTTAATTATAAAAAAAAAGTTTTAATTTTTTTTATATTTTAATTATAAAAAAAAGGTTTTAATTTTTTAATAAAAAATATTTAAGTTAAAAATTATAAAAAAAAATTAAGTTTAAATTATAAAAAAATGTTAAGTTTAAATTATATATAAAAAAATGTTTTTGGGAACAAAAAAGTTTTTTTTGGAAAAAAATGTTTACGGGAACAAAAAAGGCTTTTTTGGGGAAAAAAATGTTTACGGGAACAAAAAGATTTTTTTTTTTTGAGAAAAAATGTTTACGGGAACAAAAAAGGTTTTTGGAAAAAAAAAAGTCTTAGTTTTAATAAAAAAGGTTTTGATTTTAAAAAAGGTTTTGATAAAAAAATAACAATAGAATTGCAAATGCAAACAGACAATTAATGGACATGCATACAATCCTATACGACACAATCATGGTTCATACAGATCAAAATCTACGGATCTAAACAACAATGAAGATTAACATGGCAAAATATGCACATAAACATGAAAAGGCAAAAGGTTTAGTAATTTAACGGACCTAAACACATTAACATGGCAAAATATGCACATAAATATGAAAAAGCAAAAGGTTTAATAATTTAACGGACCTAAACACCTTAACATGGCAAAATATGCACATAAACATGAAAAGGCAAAAGGTTTAGTAATTTAACCTACGAAGCGGAGGTTTGCTTCGGTAAATGTGAAAAAGGTTTGAATAAGGGAACACTGAAGAGCTCCAATCCTTCTGACGAGTTGTGGGAACGACCGCCTTTCTTCTCTGGGGATCTCCTTTGTTTCTCCCTTTCTTTCTCCTCTTTTCTGAAGAAAACCTTCTGACCCCTCTTAGGTTTTTTTCATTCTCCCCCCTTTTCCAACAAGGCAACACATGTATATATAGGGAACAAATTAGGGTTAACACCAAATTGTCAATAATGTCCCTAAAGCCCATTTTAAAGCCCAAACTAAATAATTAGTTAAGAAAAAATAAAATTTAAATAATTTAAAATAATTAAAATAAACTTAAAATAAAAACTAATAATCCTATTGATTCCTAAAATAAAAAATATTATAAAAGGAACAAAATTTTTTTCAATATTTTTTTATTTTATGATTTTTTGGATATTTTTATGAATAATTTAGAAAAAAGTGAAAAAAATAATATTTTAAAAAATGATTTAATTAAAATACGAAAATAATAATTAAATAATAATAAAAAACTATTTTTGTTATTTTTTTTAATGAAAGATAGAAAAATTTAGAGTAAAAATAATAAAAACAACAAAAAGTGCCAAAGGTGAGATTCGCACTCTCAACCTCTCACACTCATAACTCCTTACACATGTCCTCCTGCCAATTGTGTCATTTTTACTTTTTAGAAAAAAAAGTGCATGCCATATGATATTTACCTGCAAAAAGTCAAACGACTACACAAATTTGTTAGTAATTGATTAAATGCAATGAAATGCGACGACAAATCTTAGGGCAAAATTTGGGGTATTACAGTTATTATGATAATATTTCTCACCCAACCTCTCTTTGATGTTGGCAAAAAAAATCATGAAGTTTGACTTTGGTTTGACCACAGTTGACCTCAGTTTGACCTTTTAACTGCATTGACTGCTTTTGACTTATCTGATCATCTGACTGAGCAAACTTTTGAGAAAAGTCTTGAAACTTGACATGGGGGTTCTTATACACATATAAGATGTTATGAAGCTCACTTGAAGTCTTGGAAGTCCATTTAGCCTGATTAAAGTCAAAACCCTAGTTTTGGATGCACTGCTTAGGAGGTGCATTGTCTGAGGGAATTGTCAACTCTTCTGACCAATTATGAATTTTGTGAACCTTGTGAACCTTCTTGGAACACAAAGTCTTGTATTGTGAGGGCAAATTTTGGGGTGCAACAGTAGGGAATGAGGAATCTCTCCCAAATCAGCCTTGACTCCTCTTCTTGTTTCTTTAAGGGAGCGGGGAAGGGTCTAGTGAACCATTCTGGGACACATTTTCGTTCTGCGAAGGGAGCCATCTTCGCGGTAAACTCATATCGTTTTGCAAACATATGAACAAAGCTGGATAAATTGGATCGAAGGGAATGGCCTTCCTCGCTAGGAGTAAGTTGAGCCAGGCGAGGCCATTCGACTCTTCTCTCAGCGACTACAGGCGAATGTTCATCAACTTCACCTTTGTTGGGAAGACTGTGCTCAAAAGTGGCATTAAGCCACAGCTGAAGAAGCCAAAAGGGACCCGGCAAGAGCAAGTTGTCGTGGCTGTCAGGATCTTTCAATTTACCCGCACCTTCGCCTAAGGCCTCATAAAGACTGGCCAGGATCATTTCACTAAGGCAAACGCCTCTCTTCACATGTAGCTGGTTGGCTAGGACCAGATACTTCTGCGCCATCTGCAAGGATTTGGTACAGAATACACAACAAGACAACCACATGGCCAAAAAGGCTATATGTTCTTCGTCGTCAACTGAGGTGCTAGTTTTATTATGGTAGTGTTGGAAAAAAGTTGTATAGGTGTGTTTTGTATTGGCAAAACCAATGCTGTCATGGCTATCGATCTCGGGATCATAAATAAGGCCTTAGGGTTTTAGACCTACAATGGCAGCTACGTCGAGTAAAGTGGGTGTCATCATCCCACAAGGAAGGTGAAAAGTGTTGTGAGTCCTATCCCAGAAGAATAAGGAAGAAGCCAGCATAAGGGGGCAGTACGAAGGGCCTACCTTCGACATCATGATAAGATCGTAAATCCCAGTGTCCTTCCATTCTTGGGCTTTTACTTTCTCTATTTTCGTCAGCCAGTTAAGATAAAGTTCGGAATCTTTGAAGTAGGGAGTAGTCCTGAATAATCTGGCCCCATCATGAAGATACCTGAGGTCTACATCGAAGAGGCTCAAGCTATCAGGACCGTCAGTGGAAATTTTATTTAAGTCTTTTTGCCTTAGGGGTTTAGTGGTTATGTAAGAGGGGAAGCAATCTTTAATGGAAGAGTAGTCGAGACCTGGAGGGGGTAAAGGCCCAGACATGGCTAAAGGTTTCCCTGCAACAGTAACAGGAATGATTACCTGAGATTCGCAAATATGGCGTTTCTCCTCCGTCAGGGGTTCTCGGATGAACTGTTGATTCTTTACCGCCTGGGAACCACTCAAGCTTGCAAAGGGAGAAAGTGTTGATCCAGAAGTTTGTCCTTTGGGTTGCATTTTCTTCTTTTGATGATCAGCCATTGTTGAAGGAAGTGAAAGTTTGTTGGTTGAAAGCAGAAAATTAGAGAAAAAGCAAGGAGAAGTTGTGAAGAGTTAGAGAAGTTGTAAAAAATGAAAACATTAAAGGGAAATTACTTATATAGTGAATGGAAGACTGAAAGGCTTCATCATTAAGGGGCTAGAGTTAGTGGGCCACGTGTGTGTTTGGATGTGGGATGGCAGAGGCAGTAGTTGCAATTCACGTCCCCGAGGTTGGAAGGGTGATGATGGCCCGCGATTTTGTTGAGTCCCGAGAAAATAGCCATGATGATAGTGACGTCATAAACGTGCATCAAGATGGCAGAACAGTAGCTTGCGTGCTCATAGCTATCTTTATTTTTCTCTTTCATTCCCTTTCACCTTCTCAGACTTGCATTGGTGGAAAGAGTATCAGACGACACTCGTGGGGGAAAGCGGCGTCGAAAGCCAGATGTTGTCAAAAAATGTGATTTTCCACAGTCGAAGTTGAAAAGACATTTTTGGGGGGTAATTTGTTAGCTCCTAATTTCGACGCCTCAGTCAAAAAGAAGGTATTTAAGACAAAAGGGTAAAAGATAGGTTGAGATCAACAGAATGGTCGAAAGAAGCAAAAAGGCTAAGTCGAAGGACTCACCCAGAAGCAAAGAGTTCGACCGCCTGCTGAGAAGAATGGTTTGTCGAAGGATTTGAAATTTAAATATTGGAGGGAACGGTTTTGCTTGTTGAATTTTGAAGGAGACACGTGTCACCTTATGAGTAATAGATTCATGCATTTGTGACAAGTGGCGGAAGGAGATTATGGTAGAGGTTATGAGAGGTTATTTTTTATTACTATAAATAGGGTGTCTTAGACATATCCAAAGTGTGTTGTAATTTACTATTGTACAAATTACTCTTGAAATTACTCCAAGTATCCGAGTGTAGAGAAAGCGAGTATTGTAAGAGAATGTACGTGATGTAAACACACCATCTTTTAACTTAATGCAATTTACTTGTTTTTACTTTAAGTTTTACAAAATATTTTATTGTCTTTATTGTCTTTACCCCTTTTCCTCCTTACTTTAATTCTCCTCTTCCTTTGCAATTCTTTTCTCTTCGTCCTCAATCTAACTTCACCCCTACTAACAAACTTTCTTCTCTTATATTGAAAGCCTTACTTTACCTTTAAATTAACCCGTAGTCGAATAGATGTTCTTGTAGGATTCCTTTACCCCAATATTGTTCGAGTGTGGAACTTGAATAGATTCTTAAAACCAAAAATAAATCTTCTAGCACATGTCCTAGGATCAATCTGATCGATCCTGTGAGTCACCAAAGTTAGATTTGGAAGATCAGTGGTTGTTTTCCGATTTTCAAGGGAAACACATACGACATTGGGATGGGATCAAATTGCACTTTCTTATGCACACGACCTTGGTGACTATTTTGTTATGTTTTCAATTGGAATCATGGTCGATAATTTGAAGTGGCTTGAACGGCAGAAGCGGAACTGATGACGGGTGTAATAGAAGCTACTTGTTGCTGATGATGACTGCCATTGTTGTTTGTGACCCTGTGTCTTCTAGACCTCTCGTGAGATATAGCATTGGTCTCTCCGTTCTTTTTCTTAAAAAAACCAGCACCAAACTTCTTCGCACTTCCAGAAGTACTTTCTTTTATTAGATGTCCCTTACGGACAACTTCCTCTAACCGTATTCTCATATTAACCATCTCCGTAAAATCACTAAGAGAACTCGCAGCCATCTTTTCATAATAAAATGGACCCAAAGTATTCAGGAAGATTTTGGTCATCTCTTTCTCTTCAAGAGGGGGGCTTATCTGAGCTGCAATCTTGCGTCATCTCCACGTGTACTCTTTAAAAGTTTCTTTCTATTTCTGAGGCATCGCACGGAGTTGATCACGGTTCGGCGCCATATCCAAATTATACTTATACTAACGGATAAAACCTTCTCCGACATCATTGAATGTCTTGATTTGGGAACTATCAAGCCCCATATACCACTTCAGTGCAGCACCAGTAAGACTATCTTAGAAATAATAAATCAGCAACTGATGGTTGTCAGTATGTATGGACATCTTTCTGCCATACATGACCAAATGGCTTTGTGGACAAGTGTTCCCTTTATATTTCTCAAAATGCGGAACCTTGAACTTGGTAGGAATCTTCACATTTGGGATAAGACAAAGCTCGTGAGCACTCTTTCCAAATAACTATTTTCCTCTTAAAGCCCTGATTTCTTTCTGCATCTCAGTAAACTGATCTTGAAAATCATCCATACTGTCATCCAAACTCTCGCTCTGAGCAGTGTGGAAATTTTGGTCTTCAGCATAAGGCATAGTGTGACCTACATGTGGTGGCACAGGTACAGCAGTAGGAATAACTGGAATCTCAGCATTAGAAACAATATTAACCACAGGAGATGGTACCGTCATAACAGCAGGAACTCTTGGACCTTCAGAAGTAGGAGGTTGATATCCTTCTGGCACAAAATTGAGAGGCATGCCCCAAGGGAAACCAGGAGGAATCTGATATTGAGAAGCATTAACCGGGGCCACATAAATGGGTATTGATACGATCTCAGAAATCACAATTCTCTGCACATGAGAAGGAGGAGGCAGTGGTGGTTGATTCTGAGCAACCACTAGAGCTTCCATCGCAGCAGTGAGTCTTTCTGAACTATCTTTTAGAGTTTATACCTCTTCACGAAGCTCGCGTTTATCTTGTTGAAACTGATCCATATTTTTCTTGAGATTAGCTCGAGTGTTGTAGTAATGAGACATCTTGGCTGAACGAAGACCAAAAGGAAACATAAGACACCTGGAAAAGGAAAAAAAAAACAATGCACAAGATGCGAATGTAAATGCAACATGCAAATGTTTCATTCAGCTTTTAAGGATCTTTAAGATATAAAGCAATTACAAACATCATAAGGAAATAACACTTTTGAAATATTGATAAACATCTCATTTCATTGAATATTAGAAAAGGCTACACTTGGAAGTATAAGTTACAGAAGATTAAAATTCAATAAGAAAAAGCTAGGTCCTAAGGATTATAAGAAGCATCTGATGACGATCCGAGATGATACTTCCTTCAGAGTCTCTTTATCTCTCTCTCATAGTTTTCCTTCATGGTAGTCTTCTCTAACACGAGCTAATCCATAATACCTTTCAAAGCACCGAAAGTAGGAGGATGTGATGAATAAGTAGTAGAGGAAAATAAATCCTTTCCATGTCTCTTCATAGCGCGTCGCTCAAGCAACTCAATTAAGTCATCTTTCTCCTTCATCTGCTTTTGCAACTTTGTCTTCTCCTTGTCAGAAGCGTGAAACTTACTTTCCCACATCTCTTTCTCTTGCTTCATCTCGACCAAAGCATCTTGAAAAGTCTTCACATCATCAGAAGAAACAGGGAGTGGCGTAGCGACCATTGTAGTTATGGGTTTATCATAAGGATAAGGAATTTTGAGCTCTTTAGCTCTCTTCTTTACCCAAAGGTATAAGGTTCTAAGGCAATGCAAACTTGTCTTCCAAGCTCTCCTTTACTTATCCTATGAATCTTAGTTCAAGCATGAGTCATTCTTCTCCTCAAACCAAGAGATTCATCCCCTCCTTGGAAAAAAAACTCTCTAATAGAATATTTTTAGGCTTATCCTTCAACATATAACCAAGATGACGACAAGTTAAACTCGGATTGTAGGTAATTCCACCTTGTGTTCCAAGAAGAGGAACATTGGAGAAATCCCCACAACTATCAATAATATGGACATTCTCACAAATAGAAGAAGACCAAGTAATGTCAGCATGAGTAAGGGACATGATCCTCTGAGACCACCTTAAACAATTCTTGTTCTCACGAAAAACAGATGAGTGTGGCAAGTGCGAAATAAACCACTTGTACAGCAGAGGTGTGCAAAAAACAATGGTATCTTTCCCCTTAGAAGTCCTACTATGGATGTAGAAATAGGTGTCACCAAGTAAAGTCGGAACAGGGTTCCCAATCAAGAAAATCCTAATAGCGTTAACATTCACAAAGTTGTCAATGTTAGGGAATAAGACTAGTCCGTATATAAGCAAAGCAAATATAGCCTCAAACGCCAATGTGCTACCAGTGTTAGCAAACAAAATGGCTTTTCCAATCAAGAACTTAGAAGTCAAACCCTTGATGCCTCCCTTAACCGTCAGATTAACATCTATATCATATTTCGTCAAATGGGTGGCTGCAGCAATATCTTGGGGCTTAAGAACTTCCTCCAAACCAGTATAAGGAACCTTATCAGAAACAGGTATACCCAATAAATAAGCATACTTCTCCAAGGTTGGCATAAGCCGATAAAAGTAAAGCATCGGTAGACAGGATCATAGAATTACACAAGGGTGTTCAGAATTCCGTCTTCAATGTTGGTAGAAAGAACAAATAGAAGTTTCCTATGACGATCTGAAGTCTGCACGATCAACTATCAAGGACACTAGCTTTCTCAAATTTGTAAGATCGGGAGCTCGAAAACCGTACTTCTGAGTGTTTCTCCTTCCAATATCCATAATCACAATATCTGCGATGTTTGCAAAGAAAAATCTATGAGATCCTTGAAAATTGACTGAAACAAAATACCCATGACAAAGGGTTCGAAGGTTCGGCACGAGCATGGAGCCAAAGGTAAGAACCAACCCACAATGGTATGTACTAAGGTTATATCAGCACTTACAGAACAAGGTTCTAAAAAAGTTCTCAAGGTCATAATTTCATCTTTTGGATATTATCGAATTAAATGACTACTCGTCTGACTGTGGTATCGCGTAACAACTAATTCAAGTTTACACATGAATAGCCACCACACCACGTCCTAATAAAACCAAGATGGGTTAAAGGGTTCTAAGATCCTCAGCTTCTCTGCCTCCCAGGTCGGAAAAAGTAATGTCAAATACGACTACTCATAAGACATCAGTAATCCCAAAGGGACCTCCACTGAGCGAGGGATCTCAAGTTATCTTAGTAAGGACTACTCCACGTAAGCCAATAAAACTATATCACCCTCCTATCATAAGTGCACTCAAGTCCGGGTATAGGACTTATCTCACCACACAGATCACCAGGCACCCAAACAGAACAAACAATAACAAACAAATCAAACAAAAAGCGATAAATAAATCAAAGTATACTAAACCCACTAGAGACTACTCCCCAACAGAGTCGCCACTTTTCTGTAGCGGGGAAATTTGTGAGTGTAAGCTATTAATTAACTTAACTCAAAATGCAAGAGTCGCCACCGCACTTTTATTTTATCCAAAAGGAAAGGAAAAAGAGCGAACAAAATCTAAGCAAATTCTAAAACAAGAACAAACAGAGAATGGGTAAGGGGGTTGGTTACGCAATGGGAAGGTGTTAGCACCCAAAACGTCTATAGTAGTCTATATGAGCCCTTTGAAATATCTATGTTTTTTGTTTGAAAAGGTTTGTTTGAAATGAGATTGGGAGATGAGAAGAGAAATAGTTTTAAGGTTTTTGTGTTTGGAGAGACTTATTGTCCCATGCCTACGTACCCACAAAGTGAAATATAGGATCAAAACCCCGTAGTTCGTGGTGCAAATAACAAAGATTTGTTTGTTTTGATTGATTTTAAATGTAAAGACAATTTGTCATTTTAAGGAGAAAACTACGACTAGTCGCCCACAAGTATAAGACAACATTTGCATCACCTAAAGATGGAGGGTTTTGCTTGGATTAAAATCAACAAGTCTATCACTCAACATCTAAGTGGAAAATGTCAACATCTTAAATACTATGGGGAATAGGACAATTATATCTCAACTATGGAAATGACTAATGTTTAAACTTATGAAAAAGATTTAAAATAAAAAGTGCACAAAGGCACAAAAAGTTTGAATGGGGTGAAATGTTTTTTATATCTTTATTGAAATTGGTCAAAGTATGATTAACATTGATTTAAATTTATTAAAGAAAACAAAGTTTTAAAATCACTTGACAAAAGTCAAGGTTTTATTATGAAAGCAGTTTTAAGTTTGAAAACAAAAAGGTTTTTTTTTAAAAGGGGGAAGATTTTGAAATTTTAAGAAGGGGAGGAGATGAAGTGACTATCCTAAAAACTAAAACAAAAGCTAGAGATAAGAAGGGTCTAACAAAATTTTAACACACTTCATAGCAAGCCAAATAATAATTTCATCCATCTTGAAGCATAAGCAAATGGACAAGCCAAATAAAGGCAAAAATCCATAATACTCCAAGCATAGGAAAAGAGACATAATTCTATGTCTAAGGATCCAAGAATAGTCCAAGAGGTCCAAGGTCTAAGAATAGTCCAAGAGCATAACCACAAAGTTAAGAGCATCAAGTTTTTTAGAGGTTTAATCTTTTATTAGTGCTTTGAACAAGATATGGTCCAAATGGACAAAAGAAAAATGGTGGAAACATAAACAATAATATGATATGAGATGATAATAAGTGAGCATAAATATAAAAGATATATAGGGAGCAAGAAGGAAACATAAACAAAATTAGTACAATAGTATTGTTAGTGAGTTAGTGATTAGTTGTTAGAACAAATGATCACCGATGATTAACTCATGCACTTAGGCCAAAGTTAATGAAGACTCATTAGAGGATTGATAAAATCAAAGCCTCTTAAAAACAAGTTTCATAAGTGATGGTGCTAAGACAAATAATCAACCATACTTGAACTTTCAAACATAAGTTTGAGCCATGAATGATCATTTTCCGATTAGGGGACAATTTAGCGCTATGTTAAGCAACCGTAATCGGGTTTATGTAGAAATCACGACTATCTGAGGTCGGTCAATAACAATGTTAGTATTAATGTATGCTAGAGAAGTGATATGTAGATCACTCTCCGAAAGCAATACCGCATGAAAAGAAAATAGGTAACGATCTCATCTTCATCAAGAACTTAAAATAAGTTCAAACGATATCGAAGATTTTCATCGATCAAAAGAAAAAGGAGAAGAGGAAAGAGAATGCCAAGTTGAATTACAATTTCAAGGTCATTCCATCTTTAAATTCATCCACTCATCTTGGTGGACTAAAGCACTAAACGTATCATTAACTCAAAGCACCTAAAATGAATTGAACAATTCACTTTAAAGATAGATTTGAATTAGTGAATGTTTATCCAACTTCATCTACACCCTAAGTCCAATGAATTTAAAGAGGAAAATGACCTTTAAAAGGGTATTCCAAGGCAAAAACTAAAAGGAAATGGAAGAAGAAGAAGAAGAAGAAGAAGAAGAAGAAGAAAGAACTAAAACAGTCCTAAAACAAAGCCAAAAAGTCAAAGTCAACATTGTGTAATCGATTACCACCAGAAGGGTAATCGATTACCACTGCTAAAACAGCAACAAATCCACTTTTAAAATGTGCAAAACTTGATCAATCATTTCTTCAAATACCTCATGATCAAGTATGCAATTGAGCACGAAAATTCAAGTAAAATAACAGCAAACAACACCAATAGAACACAATTTGCAAGATCCAAAAATCAAGCAACAAGAATTAACAATAGATCATATTGTGAAGGATGTATCAAGAGCAACAATGGTGGATCAAGAAATTACCACTCCAAATCTGAAAATTCTTCAAATCAACTCCACCAACAACACTCCAAATTGATGATGAAAAAGTGAATGGATGAAGGTTTAACTTAAAAATTAGTAAGTTCTAATGATGAACTTACTAACTTTCAAAGGAAGAAAGAGCTTTGGTGAATTTGGTAGTTGGAGAAAAGAGAGAATCAAGAAAGAATTTGACAAGGTGATTTTGGCTATCAAAAACTTGTGAAATGAGAGAAATGAGGCTTTTATTTATAGGAGTTAGGCTTGGAAAATTTGGTGGATTGGAATTTGGTTTGGAAACAAAATTAGGCTTGGAATTTGAATTTGGAAGGAAATTAATGATCAAGTGGTGATTAGTGAAGGTGTATGATGAGAATTAATTATGATGAGGTAGAGGAATTAAAATGAAGTGATCTAGAATATTCTCATGATGAAACATTTGAATTTGGTGTCAAAAATGCTGCAGAATTTGAATTTGGCCAATTTTCACAAAATGCGCACAAGGCAATCGATTACCCTAATACTGGTAATCGATTACCTTAGACAAAAATGGTAAAAAAAATTGTCTTTTTGATGTGTTGTCTTGTCTCTGACTCGATTATTTTGCTTGTTAAAAAAGACATGGAAATAAACACATAAACCTTGGAGTCTCTTGAATAAAAGTCAATCAAATCTTGAGAGACTCTTGATTAGATGATTTTGAATTGTTTATAGATCAACTGTCTTTTTTTAAATGAAATTCGTTTGAGTTGAGAGACTGAAATTTGATATCTTTGCTCTAAATCCTTCCTGAAAAAGTTAGTGAAGGAAAAACAAACATTTTTTTGGATTTTGAATAATGGTTAGTAAATATAAACATAAATAAATATCAAATAAACAAAAAAATAAAGGTGTTCAGTGATCTCTCTCAAAAACAAACACACAGAGAAAAACAAGAGAAGCAAAGCTTGCAACCCTATTTGCAAAATAAGATGTAAATGAAATATGAAATCTTAAAGATAAAAATTAGAATATTACATATAACTAACATTCCACAAAGTATAGCACACAGTGAAACGGTTCTTAAAATGAAATTTGTATTTTCCACCAAAAGTTTCGTAGCTAACGTATATCGGCATATGTAAAACTCGTGTTAAAGTAAATCCACTACATATATATCTAGTGATAATAAATTCTTAATGAAAGTGTCCTATCAATAATTTGTAATCCCTGATTTCAGTCGTTCATTCGTTGCATGCATTACTTGTTTGTGATTTTAAAGTGCAAAGGCTTTGATTGTTATAACCTAAATGCCCTGGAAGATTGGAATGTCAAAGCTCATTTTCCATCTCCAAACTTTTCTTAAAATTGCAAAGCAGTTTCTTTATAAAAAGATTGAACAGATAACTTGGCCATCATTATCCTTAATAATAAGGAATATCTTGGTCTGAATCATTTTTCTCCCAATACATACATATCAGTTCAATATTTTATTAGCACCGAACGATACATAGATAAAAGCTGGTACATGAAAACATTTCTCACAACCAACATTTCACTCACTCCAAGACTACTGAGCAGCATATATTAATCTGGAGGCACGTTTTAATTCTTTGCAGAACGTCATATACGAGTTTGCTTCGAATGCTTATTAACTGCTGGCAACTTCTTCAATAACTTTCAATAGAAAATGCTTCAGTTTTCTTCTTCTCCTATTGTTTCCCCTGCATAACCAGAATTCAACCATGTGGAAATTATCCTTCGAGTGAACATAATCACTATTTTACAATACACGCCAAATATCTAACAAGAAATCGGAGTATTGATTTCATCCTCCTCTAAACTGAGCCATTCACTTTACACAATATAGTAAATAATCTCAAGTTTTGTTTAAAAAATAAAAAACGAGTGATATTACATGCGCATTTGCGAACCTACCAATACTGATTATGCAATACGAATGAATCAGTTGAAACTTTCTTGCCATCATCATTGCGGTTCCAGTGATAGATAGCATGGGTCCTATTTTTTATCTCCAATGTGGAGTGTCCATAACTTGCTTCACGATATGCAGAGTATTCTGGCTGAGGATCCCAAAACCTTCACGGCCAATAACAAAATTAAAACATGTGCAATATGTTTAATAAATGCGCATATACATGACAAAGTGATTTGTTTAAGTTAATTTACCTAGAAGCAAGACCTTCTTGATTTCCTCCATCTCCAACTGTTATGTACACAGGTGCTGATTTGTCCGCTACTGGATACCGGTTACCGCTTGTTATGTTGTAATCTATATTGGAGACTCGATACTGAAAGCAGAACAGAAACATTGGACACATAAGGATCCAATTTGACATCACATGACTAAAGAAGCATCTTGCCTAAGCTAGCAGCACCAAAATAACATTCAACTTCATGTATAATGTATTGGGCAAGGACCAAAAACATGAGCAGGGATGAAAAACATACCGATCTTTCATAAGCATGGACGTGGCCAGCAAAGATCACGTCAACCTTATACTTGATGAACCAGCTCTCGAAAACCACTCGCATGCTTTCACCTTCCATATAGTGAGCTTCATTAGAGTTGTAGATGGGCACATGCATGAGAACAATGAGCCAAGGTGTCTTTTCCCTATCAACCCGAGTCAGCTCTTCAGCGAGCCATTTATATTGTGGTGTGTATTTCACTGTTATGAAAGATCAAAGTGTTGAAAAAGTGTAAAATAGAAGGCAAACAACACTTTCAAACGAAGATTAGGTATACTTTGAAAAAAGGTGGCAGTTGAAAAGCATGCGTTATTGACAGTGACCTTTTCAATCAAAACAGAAATAGCTCTCAAACAATGTCTATACTCTTAAGACCTACAAACATAAGAATGTCGGCATCGTCATTCTTAATGACAGACAAGCTACAATCTAGAACTTGATCTTTAGGGTAGAGAAGTAAACATCTTTACATCATTTCCCATGGTTTCCTTTTTGGATGGGGACAGTTTTGCTTTTACTTAGCGGACTTTATTTTTGTTTCATTATTAGTGACCAATATTCGATAGCACATGTTTGCAATGAAGAATAAACCAGCTATACTTAGTGCTTTATTATGTGGTTAATCTCAGAAGCATCATGTAAGACCGACTTCTTAAAATGCTATAATGGTATAGCGGATAGCCGCTATTGCAAAAAATTAGGGTGTAAAGTAAGCACAAATGCTCAAAAATGAAAATAAAACACAAAATTAAGAAGACATTCATACTTAATAACTAAAGAACCTAAAGTGCACATCAATAAAACTTACATAGAAGAAAAAACATAACATATTTGAACCAAAAGTAAGAAGAACATAACAATTGCTTGTGAGCAAGAATTTAACAGAATGAAGAACATAATATTCCTGTTAAAAGGGTCTGAATTGGCATTTATACCCTTAAAAAAGACAACATTTAAAAAAAGGCTTAGAGGAATTTCGCCTAAAAACCCAAACAGTGGTTGCATTAGCGATTTGGGGCCGCAATAGCAGCCACTACAACCACTATTGTTGACGGCGGCTCGCAAGCCAAAAGTGCCGAACCTTACCATCACTATTCTGCTATAGCGCGCTATTGACAACATAGGTGCTTTAAGATGAGAAACAAAGATTATAATAGCCAACTAAAACTTTAAAGGTGGAGCATACAAGTTTTTTGCGCCTATGAAA
Organism: Lathyrus sativus; assembly: GCA_963859935.3. Lineage (NCBI taxonomy): Eukaryota > Viridiplantae > Streptophyta > Magnoliopsida > Fabales > Fabaceae > Lathyrus > Lathyrus sativus. The sequence continues at coordinate 608,709,510 of OZ012738.1, forward strand.
TGCTAAGAACCTAACATTGCAAAAGAATATAATTGTCAAACATGTAAGAAATATTAATAATTAGAGAAAGAGATTAATTACCGTATGGTGAATAGCTGGATAGTACAATTATATGAGCAGATGCACGCCTGATTGCGTACCAAAGGGGGCTGCTGCTACTGGACGCCAAATAAGGAGTAGTATATCGTTGAAGATAGGACTTGAATGGAACAACTTCTCCCTGATCAAGCAGATTTACTTCAGAATATTAGAGTTAATTTTGTAACTTACATAATTCTAAGAGTGAAGTTTTCAACATGGGCAACAGGAGAAAATTAAAGTTTTATACTAAAAGAAGCTTCACAAAGGTCAAGTTAATACAACAAATCTGAGTAACATTTACTTCAGCATATCATATGAAGAGGGACTCGATTGTAATAGGAAACAGCTCTTTATTTACAAAATAAGTTGTGTTTGCTACTTGACATTAGGGATATCTTAAGCTGCCTGCTTACTACAAAATTCCAAAGGAATGGAAAAGTTTTCTCCAACACTATAGGAACTGAAAGGATGGCATAAACCAGAAGAACTATAATGCAGTCCATTGTTTAAGTCTCCAGTCAGCTAAATGGAATTTATTAAACATAAAAGCAACAATTAGGCTTTTCCATGTAACGACTAACTAGAACACATTACTGAGACTTAAACGTATGCTGACATGTGCAATGATCATGCATACCACTGAGAAAAGGAACAAACCAGTCCAGACATTGTAGTTATGAAGAAAACATGTAAGGAAAATAAATACAAAAATAAAACTTCTTTAGTACTCTACCATGTAAGGAAAGTATTCTATTTCATGGTTTCCAGTATTCCATATCCATGGCTGATATGCTGTACTCCTTTCAACAAATCGGCCCCATGTATCCCACCGTAAGCCAACATCACTGTACTTATACCTATCAGCATAAGACAGATCTCCAACAAATAAAACAGTCTGTGCTTTACTCTCTATATAGTGCTCAAGAGTGGAAAGAGAATTAAATGTTTGCCCCAAATCACCTGAAATGAAGATATAATTATTCATTTTGGAGAACAGCAAAGTTAAAATTATGAGAAATCAAAGCAAAATGAATACTGATACATAATAGTTTATGAAGTAGAAACAAAGACTGCAATTAAGGATGCAAAAGATTCAGTTCTAGTAGAAGAGCATATGTGGGAAAACAAACAACATACCAATGATCCCAAATTTGTAAGGGGCATCTGGTTCAACTTTAGGAGGTGTTTCAAACCAAAATTCTCGAGAAGAATCACCACTTCCAATTCTGTAGTAGTATTTGGCATCATGCTGAAATGCAGAAATAACTGAATCAAGTGAATAAATGCATTCGACATATCGAAAAATGAGAATTATATACAAGTGCTATTATTCAAAAATGAAAACATATGCTGTCCTCTTAGTTAGACTCCACTTTTCAATTTATTTCACTTCTGACATTCGAAATAAAATAAAAAGGATGATAATTCTAATCCCTTAATTTGAAACAAGTACCTCAAGGCCTTCAACAAGACAATGATGAATGTAACCAGACTTGTATTCGCCAAAAGTGTAATTTGAAACTGTTCCTTCTGCACTAGCTTGAAATTTTTTCTCTGATGTGCCAAATTGTACATGGCTGGACCCTGGTTCATCTGGGGTCACCCATGAGACGATTACTGCTCTTCCTTCATAATCACCTTGTGTGATATGCACCTACAGTGGGAAAAAACAAACGCAGCAAAAGATAAGTTTATAACACTGATGCGATGAAATCTTGATCAAGTAAGCCGTTTTTAGTTCAAGCATAAAACATAAAACTGCTTCACATGTCAAATTTGAGTGCTGAGGCATAGGATCCTCATAAGAGTTTCATAAACCTGTTTGGCGAAACAATTGTGTGTTTGCTCTGCAGGGAAAAAATTGTGAATTGATTCTGTAAAATTGATTTTGAGTTGAAGGTAAAATGATTAATGTTTGAATAAATTCTTACAAAATTGTATTGAACAACAAATTTCAGAGTAAAAATTAAAACTACAAATTCTAGCTTCAAGTAGAACCAATGATGGAAAGCATAATCAATTCTACTTGAGAGCAACCAAACATGTCAAAATCAAATCTATAATACATCAAGAATTAATTCTAAGTGCTCCCACGGTGAAACCAAACACCCACTTAGAAATCAAGAGAGCTTGTGAAAATAAGTTAAAAACAGCTTATGGATATGACACAACTGTTTCTCTCTATCAAACAATCTTATGAGTATTTATTCCAAAAGTGATCCGAAACAGATAAACTCAAATAAATGAATCAAAATTCAAAACAGATCCCAGATGCCAGAGAAAGGAATACTAATAGATAATAAAATGATTGTAAGACATACTTGCTGAGGTGCATTATGACCCTTCGGAACTGCAAATGCTTCATGATCAAGTGGGATATCCACAGATGGCCACTCTGACCTTACAAAAGAGCTAGTGATCCCTTTCCTTGCACATCCATCTTTGATAGAGGTGAAAAACACAAAAGAAACAAGAACAAAATGAAGCATCTTTGTATATCCGTGAACACACACAGCGTTCCCTCTTTATCGACCTGCAGAGTCTAAACTACCTGCATCAAAGAATCCAAATTGTAATGAATCTGTGGTTTACAGTATAGTTCCAATCAATTATTGGTTGGATCCAATCAAATTGATACGATTAACAATTCCAATTTAAGAAATGAAATACTACTATGATTAATAAAATCGTAGAAAGAATGTAGAGAGAGAACGTTACCGTGAATTGAAGCATTTGCAGAAGAGTGGGTGAAGTAATGATTGATTGGAGGGAAGCGTTGATTAGAAGAGAAGAAGAAGATGTCGATATACAGATATATTGATGTGGTATGGTATATACACACGTGTTGCCATTGATTTGGTCCAAATCTTCGGACTTGCTCTTTCTTTGTTCCTCCCGCACCCGTCCCAAATCATAAGATGTTTTTTTTATATTTCAAAGGAATTAAGAAATAGAAATTAAAAAGCTATAATAATAAATACTTAAGAATATATTAGAAAAAATGTCATTAATAGTGTATTGAAAATGTAAAGTGATTTATAATTTGAGACAAATTTTTTTTGACTAAGTGACTTATAATTTGGAATGAAATCATTTGTTTTCTTTTGGAATTTCATGGTTATCACTCACACTAGATATAAAATAATTTCACATTTTTTATAAGTAAAATATCATTTTTCGTCCTTTAACTTTAACTCGATATCTATTGTATTCCCTTAATTTTTAAAATGTTCAAATCAATTCCTTAATTATTTAAAGTGGGTCACGTTAGTCTCTGTTACTGAAGGCTGACTAAGAGACGTCGTATGGCTATGACGTGGCTTGCTATACCTTACGTGGCCTTGACCTAGCATTAACCTTATATGTTATGTTATTGTTAAGCATGACATTTTAAGAAACACAAGTGAAAAAGTGAAGAAAGCAAATCCAGCGAAAGCAACGAAAGCAAATCCATAAAGCGTTTGAGTTCGACCGAAAGGTTGAAGAAGGCGTTGCAAACAGGTTAGTGTGTTGATCATTTGTATGAGTTTTATATGTTTCAATTTGAGAATTTAGGGTTTCCTAACAAAATAGAGCTTTCTATATTTTCAATATTTTTCAATTAGGGTTTTTAATAATATGGATTATGAACATGAATAGGTTTACTGGTGGAGGAGTTTATAGTACCAAAAATTCATTATAGTGGTGAATTTGTTGATGGCGATCTTAGAATGTATGAAGGAGGGAAAGTTGATGAGTTGAAAGTAGATGTGGGCAGATGGAGTTACTTTGAGTTGGTAGGTACACTGAAGGACTTAGGGTATAGGGATTTTGAGAAAATATATTACACTGACCCGACATTTGAATGAACTCGTTGAATGATGATGTAGGTGCATTAGAAATAGCTTATATTTATAGGGTTCACATAGGTGTAGACATTTACATTCAACACAAACTTGATCAGCCTGATTACTATGATGGGCCTATAGAAACAGAATTAGGAAATGGTGACAATGTGAATGAGGGGCCTGATGTGGTTGAGGATGCGCTTTTTAACTGTTTCTCAACAACTACAAGGTACACCTGCTGCTCAAGGAAGTCAGCCAACTGTTGAAGGCACACAAGGATCTCAAGTGTCAAGAACTATAGGCATACAAGGTTCTCAACAGCCACGAACTAGAGGTACACCCGGTGCTCAAGGAAGTCAGACAAATGTTGAAGGCATACAAGGATCTCAAGTGTCACAAACTAGAGGCACACAAGGTTCTCAGCAGCCAAGAACTAGAGGCACAACTGCTACTTAAGTATCAACACTAGGAAGGCCAATTAGGTTGGGTGTTAGGAGGCCATTAACACCTTTTGTTCCTCCTAGACCTAATACAAGACTAACTGCAGCCAAGAATGTGATAGGCCCAACTACAAAGAGGACAACTCCAACTAAGAGGACCACACCCAAGAAAAAAAACTTAGATCTATTTAGAAACAAGTTAATGTCATTTTGTGTTATGCTTATGTTTGTCATTTTGGAACAAGTTATTTTCATTTTGTGTAATGCTTAGTTGTTGTCATTTTGGAACAAGTTGTTGTCATTTTGGAACAAGTTGCTGTCATTTTGTGTATTGCTTATGTGTGTCATTTTGGAACAAGTTATTGTCATGAATATATGTGTTATACTTATTTAATGAATAAGTTTATGTGTCAATGTATAATTATGTGTTATGTTGAATTTTTGTTATGGACAAAGTTTACATGTTATGACAAATATGTGTTATGTTGAACAATTGAACAATGTTACAATTAAAACATTTCAAATCAAAGAATCAGAACTGATACAAGATTCAAGGTTCGGCTAAGGCATTTCAAACCATAACTGCTACAATGTTACAATAGTACAAACCAAACCATAACTGCACAAAAAATCTGAGATTTGTTACAATGTTACATAGATAAAAACCAGCATTGCATAATTAACCTGACAAATGTTACAATTTTACAATGATAAAAACCATAACTGCTACAATGTTCAAGGTTCACCTAATTTGAACTACATACTAAAAGATTTTAAATCATCACGATAAAAACCAGAACTGTTGTAACTATAATAACAATGGAGATCCAACAATTTTTCCACTTTAAAATCTTATTCATATCATTTTAAAATTGATTCATCTCCTTCCTTAATTTTCAGTAAGGTGATAATAAATTATTCTTCACCACTTGAGCCAACACCAGAGTAGTTACCATACGTCCTCCATGTTAAGTCCGAGAATTTTGTTGCCAGTGACTTCACCCTTGTGGGTATTCATGTTACTCTTCATTATGTTGCCAATCATGATCATCATAATGGTGAGTATCAACCATGTTTGTATCCACATGTTGAACTTGTTCTTCCACATGTTGTTCATTAACATTAATTGTACCAAATTCAGCAGGATCATCATAGTTATAGATGAACTTATCGGATCCCTTCATCTTGTAGAAATAAAGGGATGAGGATGTGCCTACAACATTCTTGCCTTTGTTCACTTTGGGAGCCATGAATTTCAAATTTGAAGGTACGCACACAAGGTGTTTGACAAAATATGCGAATGAAAATGTCAAGATTTTGAAAAATATAAGAGAAAATAAATTACTCGGTCTATGCGAATTAGTTTCTAATCACATAAACACTACACCAAAAAATATATTTAATAGCATTTTTTTATATCTTTAATAACCTTTTATGCGTTATTAAAACTCCCGCTATTATATTTTAATTACCTATAATAGCGTTTTAAAACACTATTAAAAGTACAATCATTAATAATGTTTCTATAAAAGCACTATCATAGCCTCGTTTTTTAATTAGTATTTAATAGCACTTTTAATTACAAACGCTATCATAACCTCGTTAGTTTTTGTCTAAAAAAACCCTTTTTATTTTACTAGCAGAAACAAAAGCGATTTTCATATGATACTGATCGAATTTTTCATCTTTCTCCCGTGGCATCTCAAATTTCTCATATGGAGGATATACATATTTACAAAATTACTAAAATAGAAAACTAATAAAGCATGAACATAATATTAAGATAATAAATTATTCTGCCAAGTATAAATATTACATGACACATCATTATACATTGAAAGACAACTACAACAACAAACAATAAGATAAAGTCATTAAAGAATAAATAAATAAATGAATCCAACACGCTTTAACTGTTTTCTTTATATGTTTATAAGTCTTTTTTCTAACTTTTTATAACAATTCATATAGAGAATAGCACACATAAGCAAACAATAGCACCAAATTATGAGTATTCCTTGAATGTTTGGAACAATAATTAAAAGTCATCAAATAATTCAGTTATAGAAAAATATGACTCATTTAGTTAAATTAAAAATCTTTCAAGGTCTTCCAAAGTGACAAACAATGTGAAAAAAACCAAGATTTCTAAGGAAACAACTATTTTGAAACAAAGTAAATGTCATTTTCCAACATATGTAGATAAGAGTTAGACTACGATAAAGAGTACAAGATTTTTTATAGGGATAAAGAGTACAAGATTTTTCCAACATATGTAGATAAGATTTTTTATAGGAATATATTTGCTTTCAGTTTATCCTCAGTTATAATAAAAATTCCTTGTACAAATCTTAAAAAAAGGTAAATGAAAAATATTAAAAAATTCAGCCATTTTATTATCATTACTTCATTAGTGAAAGCAATTTACTTTGAGATATAATTTGTCCTAAGTTCTACCGTGTGCGGACCACTTTCATGGACTAGTTCTTCAAAACATTTGAAACTCCAATGATGATCGACGTTGGTCCTTAGAAGCATATCATTTTCATCCTTATTGCACCTATAGTGAGACAATCAAGATTAATTTGACAAAAATCTAGACAAAACGTTTTAAGGGTTCAATCAATTTTAGGGTTTTAAGGAATATTTTGGACTTTTGAATTCTGATATCGATTGATTTCAAATTTAGGGTTTTTGTAGGAAGTTGGATTTCACGGTGAGAAGAAGGTGTTTCAGTTCGATGGAGAGAAGAATGAAAAAGATTCTGGAAAAGAAGACGATACAAATTGTCTGTATATTGACTTCAAACCTCTATGTATTGATACATACTGAGAGCATCTTTAATGGGAGCAACTAAATTGGATGAACTAAGTTATTTTACGTGAGTCCAAATTGACATGAAGGATTTAAGCAATCAAAAATTGAATTAAGAAGTTTTTACTTCAATGGTGATTGTTTATAAGGAATTCAAACTTGGTATTAAATGGTTAATAAAAATCTATTATTTATGTTAAATAATTAATAAAAATCTATTATTTATGTTAAATAATGAATTAGAGTACGTTGCTTGTGTAGAGCACGTAAACTAGTTTTAGAGCATCTCATATGCCATGTCAGCTCTACTATAATGCAAACTCCTTATTACTAACGTAAACTATACAAAATTTTGATTTAACAACTATACGTTAAAGTTGCTCTGAGCAGAGACAAAAAATTGAAAAATAAAGACATTTGGTACACTTAAGATGGATTTAGTCAAGTCATACACTGTGGACTTAGAGAAATTCATGCAAAAATGACATGTTTCATGCAAGAGTAGATCAATAATATGATCAATCTTTAATAACAACAAAAATATTTCAAATATGAAGAATTAATAGTATGAAACACATATGATGATGAATTAAAAAACATGACCTCACTATAAACATATGGATTGTAACACACAAGGGTTATCAATGAAATTTTTGGAAATGAAAAAACATGTGTTGTATCATACATCAAATATATCACACATTTTTGGAACATAACCATACAATCGAATACAAGAGACATGGATAAGCAACATATTATATAAAAACTTATGAACTAAGAGATAAGTGAAACGATCTACCTCATAGGATGAGAGTAGGAGAACACACTCACATGAAATAAAACTTTCTTACGAAAGCTCTATACCTTTTGACGTCAAAATTCTTACCACTTTCATCTTTGTCTAAGATCATGTTAGCGGACTGTCGATTAATTTTGAATTTGCCATTCTAAAGCGTTTAAGCAACTCTTAGCAGTATTTGGTTGACACACAAACGTCCCTTCTTTGAGCTGCTTGATTTGAAGTCCGAGAAAGTAAGTCAACTCTCTCATTAAACTCATTTAAAATTTTTCCTGCACTAACTTTGAGAACTCTTTGACCAATTTCATGTTAGTAGAACCAAATATAATATCATCAACATAAATTTGAAATAGTTTGAAATATTTAGAGCATGCAAAAGCTAGTAAAAGGCATATACCCTTGAGGCATGCAACTAGAGCATAAGTTTCCTCATAATTTATGCCCTCCTCTTGGTTATATCCTTGAGCCACTAGTCGGGTCTTGTTTCTATTTATCACTCTTTTTTTGTTTATTTTATTTCTAAAAACCCACTTGGTGCCAATAACTTGATGATCTTTTAAATTGATTTAGCTCATCTTGCATAGTCATAAGCCAATGCTTATCAATTAAGGCATCTTTTGCGTTTTTAGGTTCAACTTGTGACACAAATGCAAAGTGACAACAAAAATTACTTATCTTGGAGCGTGTAGTTACGCCTTTGGTGATATCTCTAAGAATGTTGTCAATTGGATGGTACTTAGAAGTTCTCAAATTCAATGGAAGATCATCCACTTTAGTTGGACTCTCATCCTTCTCATTTTTTAGTATCATCATATTCCTCCTCCCGAGGGTTCATCGCTTCAGGTTAATTAGTTTTTTTTCAGTGTCTTTGAGTATGTCTTCTGAAGATACTGTTGCACCCCAAAATTTGCTCAACCTTGAGTTTATGTTCCATTGTATAGCATGTCATAGTTCTAACATAGTTCTAGCATCTGCATATCATAGCATTAACATTTAACAGGGTATCAAGAGTGAGATATAAAAGAGGAGAGCCTAAGATCATACAAGCTAGAGAAGCCACCAAGGCCATCAGTCAAAGATTTGGGTGCTTAAAGAGTTGCATTGGTTGTACAAGGTCTATCTCCAAGTGTGAGGGGTTTTGTGAAGAGTCTCAGAGGTCTATGAAGCCTTGATCAAGGGTATGAGATGTGAATAGAGCTTATTGAGTCCCTAGAGAGCCAAGAAGGAGCTTAAGCAAGCCATAGAATCAAGTTCAAGAGTTCTGATTGAAGTGCGTGTAATTAGGGTTTTGTCTGAGTAATCCTAGCTCAAGGAGAGTGTTTGAGAGGCATCAAAGCCTAGCTCTAGATCATTCTAGCCATGAAATGATATTTTGAAGCATATGTGGTGTTGTGCCAAGAGAAAATCAAAAGAATCAAGAAGGATTGAGGGTGACAAGACAGGGTTCCTAGGGTAAAATCCCCTGTTTTTCACTGAACTTCCAAGCTTTCTAAGTCAAGATGTGAGCTTCAAGTGACTTGGATCTCCACATGAATGTTGTAGAGGAGGTTCATAAATTTAATTTGAGTACTAGAAGTCCTCAAGGGGATTTATAGAACTCAAGTTATAGCCCAGACAAGTTAGGGGTCCTCAGAGGCATCTGAAATTTAACTGTGAAAGTCACTTGACTTCCAAGCAACTTTTGAGCTAGAAGGAGTTTTCAAATGGATTCTTGGCAAACATGAGAGATGTTCCTTATCTTCTTAGATTTCCAAAAAGTTATAGAAGTCCTCATTTGGATTTGTGGAGCTCAAGTTATGAGTTGTACAAGCCAGGGGTATTTTGGGAAAGTGAGATTATAGGTCCTTTTTTAGCATAGGTCAAAATCTCCATGTTCCACTCTTCAGATGAAAAAGCGTTCAGCACGGAATGTGCTTAAAATGATGTTTTCAGGTCAAATAAGTCATCATGGTAGATTGATCGGCTTATTTCAAAAAGTCACTTAAAATGGCCTAAAAAAGGGGAATAAGTCAAATAAAGTGGTGACAAAAAATCAAATTTGGGGTTAGAGGTCACAAACATGTCAAGTGAATACTCATTTTGAGTAGAAATTGCATTCTAAAGACAATGGCATTGGCACATTTTTGAATTGAGCAATAATTTCATGACTTGCTTTGTAAAAGTGGTTACTTGAAATGTAAGTCACTAGTCCAAACCACTTAACAAGGCATTTGGAAGGCTATTTTGGTTAGAAACTTCCAAGGGAAGATACATGAACAATCTAGAAACTTCCAAGGGAGGATACATGAATAATCTATAAACTTCCAAGGGAAATGGATTTTATTATTTTGGGTTTGGGCTTCATTTCTAGAATCTTCCAAACATCTCTATAAATGTTTAGAAACTCATTTGAAGCAAGGTTGGTGATTGATTGGAGTTGGATTCGAAGATAGCATATCAATTTTCAAGAGAGCAAATCAAGTGGTGATTCTTCATTCAAGGCGATTTCGATTTGATTCGAAGATTGTAGCACTTTCCTCGCATATTGTTGAACGAATTTGAAGCTTTCGGAAGCACGAAAAGAGCCGAAGATACTCCGTTTCGAAGCTCCGATCAAGGTATGTAAACCTTCACTTTACCATGGATTTAGGATGAGATAATTAGAAATTCTTATGCGGTTAGAATCGTGAACACCTATGGATGATTTTAGGATTGTTAATTCGGAGATTTTCTTCATTCCCTTTTTCTTTTTATTTTTCTGTTTTGAAGTCTGTTTGCTTTTATTGCGTCAAAAATAGTAAAAATGATCAAGAAATTATGAAATTTTTTTCTGTAGATCTTGATTGTCTTAAGAAATTTTAGGCGCTGAGTTTGCATTTTTTGGATTTTTTTTATTTAGTTATGATTTTTCTTTCGTGCTAATATCCATTGGTGTACATAACTGTTCATCTGTTTTGTTTAATTTTTTCTCTTTGATACTTCATGATTTTGAGCTGATTTTTGGATATGTTTTAGATGATATGCATAGGTTTCCCCATAAATTTTATTGGAATTTCTAGACGAATCTAAGTTTAGTTTTGAATCCGCTTTTTAGAGTCATCCCCATCTAAATGTTCCCTGGACACTTTATAGGTTTTCCTTTAGAAAGTGACCTTAACTTTAGAATTTGGTTTTAATTTTTTTACCATAGGTTGCTAACATCTTTAGGAGATTGTATAATTTTTCTTAGATTTTTTTGGATTGTTTTCCCATTTCTTTTGCATTTTACATTCTGATGAGTATTTTGCATGATTTAATTGATGTTTGCTTTGCATATTTGATACCGCTGTTTTGTAGAATTTTGTTCTCTCAATTAGTGATGATTCTTGCTTATATCTTTTGGTATATTGTAGCTAACACTCGCATGTTCCCTTAGGAATTTTTGTAGATTTCTTAGATGTAATTTGGTTCTGTTTTAGGGTGGTTGATTAGGACCTTCCCAATTGATGGTTAACCTTGACCCCTTGCATGTTAGGAATTGTTTAGACCCCTTAGAAGTTGATATAGGGTTTGATCTTCGATCTTGCTAATATAGATATTAATATACTTTAGGGTTTCCCTTAGGATAATGTGATAAAACTTTAGAGTAAAAATGGTAGTAAAAAAAATGTTGAAATAGATATGGTGTAATAAAAAACTTAGAATATTTTAGGGTAAGCTTAGTACATTTTTAGGATTTAACACTAGTTTGTACATAAAATTGTAGGATAGAATTTAATCCAAAAACACTTAGTTGTAGGGTATAATGTAGTTGGGGCATGTAGCATTTGGTTTAGGTTATAGGGGAATATATGGGCTATAGGGTAGATATAGAACTCCCCTTAGAATAAATCTTAGGATTTTACATACTATTTTACTATTTTTAGTATATTTTGCAAATGGAGTGTTTGTTTGGTGTTCCCACTTGGGGTTTATATTTGTTTGCATGGGTTTTTGGGCTTTTTATTTGGGGTATGGGTTTGGTTTGGGCTTGTGGAGCATGAAGACATCAAAGGAGAAGATTGAAGATGTTAATCAAATGTTGATGCATGAAGATTGCTTGGATTGAAGATGTTGATTAAAGGCATAGGATAATAGGAGTAAGCAGAGCCTTAGAGTAGACTGAATTTTTTGTACAAACATGGATAGCTTCGTGTGCTTCCATTCCTCTCTATGACATAAAGTCCCTCTATGGTATTCACCTCCCTCATTTGGAGGGATAAGTGGCCTTACCTTAGAGGTAGAACTTTGAGGGAAATAGTCTGTTACAATGTCAACTATTCATAGACTTCCTTTGGTCGTCAATGAACTGTTTGACATTCAACTTATTCTGACAAATCAAATCATCTAGGAGTGCTTGCCTTGAAGAAAGAAGCCATTGAAGATAGAGATGAAGATCAAAGATTGACAAATATGAAGATTGTTCATGTCAAAGCTGTGCAACTGTTAAAGCTAGGGTTTACTGCTGTCTGGAGCTATCTGTTGTCTGATGTTGTCAACTGGTTAAGATTCTGTGCTTGCTTGAGCTTGGTGATTTCTTGAAGATGGAAGCTTATTGTAGCTTGGGTCTCATGGGAGCCTGACTTTGGGGTTCATTGGGAGATTGTTGTTTATCAACTGTCAGAGTTGGGTGAGCTTTCAGAGCTGGGTTTTTGGGGTTTATTTTCTTTGCTGTATTGTTTGTTAATTTTCCCATAGGGTTGAAGTGAAGTTGTTTCACTTTGCCCATTGTTTTCTAGGTTTGAGGTTGAGTGGGACTCCCTTGCCTCGCTTGTACTGCTGCATTCATGCATTTTACTGCTTTACTGTATATATGTTGTTTCTTTTCCGTTTATTCCCTTAGGATCTCTGTTTCTCTCTGTGCAAGAGAGAAATATGACAGACATTAGGCTTTCATCCATGCATGCCAACATTAGGGTAAATTTTGATTCCCTTTTTAACCCTAGGTTTTAGAGCTTCTTTCTCTTCTCATCTCAAAACAATCAAAAAACACAATAAACATTTCAAACACCATAAAAGACAGTTCTTGCGTAAAAGACTGTAAACCAATCAAAAAACGTCATTTTTGTCCGCTTGGACCCATAATCAGGAGAAAACCTTTTTCAGAAGGATAAAAAAAAACAGTCAAACAAATCTGTGTCTTCCGTAGCCCGAACTACGTTTGCTCTGATCTTTCATGCTGTATGAAAGTATGTAGGCATAGGATGTGATATCCTAGCGAGCAACCTTCCCCTCCTTTCCCGTAGGTAGGCGAACTACGTTGACTCTGATTTCTCGTTCCAGACGGGAATACGTAGGCATAAAGTGCGATACTTTGCCGAGTCATTTTCTTTTCTTTTAACCCCAGACCTGTAGAGTAGATAGAATAACAATCCGTACTAGAAAACAAGCGTGCATCCCGTCGAGTACGACGGACGTGAGGGGTGCTAATACCTTCCCCTTGCGTAACCGACTCCCGAATCCAGAATTTGGTTGCGATGACCATTCCTTTCCCGTCTTTGCGGTAGGTTTACTTCGAGCGTTTCCTTTCCCTCCTTTGGGATAAATAACGCACGGTGGCGACTCTTCTGTTCAGCCGGCGCCGATTTTCGCAGTAGCGCCAGCTGGCGACTCTGCTGGGGACTCCAACAGTTCCCTACGCGAGTCAATCCTAGCGCTTGTTTTCCCGTCGTGGATTTTGTATGGATTTACGTTTCTGTATTTTACATTCAGCATTATATTATTGTTATTACTGATGTGGGTATGAGGGGGTTCTATGATTGAGAGATAAGTCGGACCTGGGCTTGAGTGCACCTAGAATTAGAGTGGAAATTAGTGGGCGCGTGCATGCTTTGCAGGCACTAGTGTCTCATGAAATCCACGCTCGGACGAGGTTCTCCTGGTTGACTTCTTTTTCAACCATTTGGGTTGAGGGGGTTGTTGGTTAGTTGGATTGTCGACTCCGGGGACCGATCATTTGGAAGTTGGCTAAGTGAGGCCTCTTCAGGACATGATGATGCCACACCTTCTGGGTATCGTATCATCCGTCTTGAAAGTCTGTGACGCCAACGACCGCATAGGATGCCATACTTTGTGTCAGTTATTAGGACACCTACCTGTGAGAGGGGTTGGGGCATGCAGGTAACTTGACCTCCAGATTACCGGTTTTTCTTGATTGAGATTCAGTGGTATTTGAAGGCAGCATTATAGGGTCTCTTGGAGACCAGGTTCGAGCATTATTTTGGCTTGTTAAGACCAGGGTTGAGCAGTATTATGGGTCTGACTAAGACCAGTATGATGGATTGGACTTCTCAGCCAGGGGCACTTGGTCCCTTGTGTGTGCATTTTGCATTTTGCATGACTGTTTGCATTAGCATTTCATTTTGCATATTCATCCTCAGCCAGAACAGGGAGCTTACCCGTTTTTGTCCGCTTCATCAGTTGATTTCCTGACATTCATATTGGACTTGAGTTAGCATCTGGAAAGATCATGGCTTCAAGAGAGCAGAACTTGGTTGTTACTCGGGCAGAGTTTGAATTGTTGAAGTAGCAGGTGAGTCAGATCATGGAAGCCATAACAGCTATAAATGGAGGAGGAAACGATGGTCGGAGAGCTCAGACGAACAATGTTGCTCAGCCAGTGTAATCCCCTGTCCGAGGTCCATACTCTTTCAACTACGCAGGGTGTCACAATTCCACTTTCTCTACGCCAGATTCTCCAAGGATTGTTCCGCAGGTTAATATTCAGGGCCCACTGACTGCTGAGTATATGAGAAGACTTCAGACGTTGGAAGATCAGATTGCTGCCCTGGTGAATAAGAATACTCTTGATTTGAATGTTGCGGGCATGTGTTTGGTGCCAGGTCTTGTGTTGCCTCCGAAGTTCAAAATGCCCAATTTCGAGAAATACAAAGGGGATAGCTATCCGAAGCTATATTTGATTATGTTCTGCAGAAGAATGACTCCGCATATCACTAATGACAAGCTCATGATTCACTGTTTCCAGGATAGTTTGAGCGGAGCGTCTTTGGACTGGTACATGCACTTGAAGAGTGATAGTATTAAATCATGGTCGGACTTAGCCAATGCCTTTGTGAAGCAGTACTACTACAACCTGGAAATAGCTCCTTTTCGCGTGCAGTTGCAAGAATTATCTCGTGTGGAGAATGAATCCTTTAGGGGGTATGTGCAAAGATGGAGAGAATTGGCTGCTCGTGTTCAACCACCGATTCAGGAGAGAGAAATGGTTAGCCTCTTTTTGGATACTCTGAAGGGCCGTTATTATGACATGATGTTCACTTATACAAGCTTTGAAGGTCTGATGAGAATGGGAGAGCTTGTTGAGAGAGGACTTAAGAATGGAAAGCTTAGAGAGGCTCCTTATATCCCGGTTGATAAGAATGAATCAGTTCTCAGTTCTCAAGAGGAGTGGGAAGAAGGAAGCGAGGTTGTCTCAGAATCTCTAGCGTCTCAGGCTCAGTTTTCAGACACTTCAAACCAGCAGTCATATTATCGTCAGTCGCGTCGTCACGCCCGACAAAGACCAAGGAAACCTGAAAGGCAGTTTACTCAGCTACCGGTGTCGTACAGTCAGTTGTTGCCAGATTTGGTCGAAAGTGGATTAATAGTGCCGAAAGAGACTGGTCCAACGATCCCGCCTTATTCTTCAGGTTCTGATGCCAGCGGCCACTGTGAGTACCATGTCGGGGTACAGGGGCATTCAAAAGATGATTGTAAAGTGCTTAGAAGCCAAGTTCAGAATTTGCTAGACTCTAACAAGATCTTTATCACGCCTCAGGGTTTTGTTCGGATTATTGATTATCCTTCATCCAGTTGTGTGGGTTCGTCAGTCAATGTTATGGGATACTCCACTGAGAGTGTATGGTCGGGAGAATGTCCAGTTGAGAGCTCAGTTGAATATGGGGAAAGTTACTAGAGGTTTCTGCGCCGGGCGTCGCACCTGTTTAGCTTTCGTGTATTGTTGTTTGCTGACCACCACCAGGCTTGTTGGCTGGGGTCATTGTATTCTGTACTTGGTTGTGCTTGTTTACTGCTCTTGTTGGCTTTGCATAGTGGTGCGAGGTGTTTATCTCTGTGCTTATAGCTTGGGGTGTATTTGTCTTGTCGTAAATATGTGTTGATTTCTGCATGGCATTCTCGCATAACAGGTACATCAAGACTGTGGGTCTTATTTCCGTCCAGTTTGTTGCAGGAATTCCTCAGAGATATGGAACAGAATCAGGCTGAATTGATTAAAGTCCGAAGCCAGCTAGGGCAGATGATGAAAGAAATGCAAGAGTTGCGTCTGGATCAGAAGATACTCAAAGAGGAAAATAATCAGCTGAAGACCCAAATGAGCTTGATCATGGAAGTAGTCAAGAACGTGATTAGAAAAGAGGATGATCAGCTATCTGAAGCCTCAGTGGAGGAGTTTGTTCCACCTGTGCCTGTGGAGCTCGTGCCTGTGGAACCTGAGATTAAAAGACGTGTTGATTGACACCAACAACAACAACAAAAGATACATCCGATTCGGCAAAGGCCAAGGAGGATATTTGAAGCGCCGCCTTCAACATATGCTAAGCTCTTTCAGACTTTATTGAGTTTGAAGCTGGTTGAGAAAAGAACATTGGAGCCGCTCACGGGAACGATGCTCCCTTATGGGTATGACACTAGCAAGCAGTGCGAATTTCACTCCGGGGCATCCGGACATGATATCGAAAGTTGTCACACTTTTAAGCACAACGTCCAGGACTTGATTGACCCAAAAGTTATTGAACTCATGTCGGGTGGCGTAATTGTACCTAATGGTCGTACCCCAGTCGGTGCTAAGACAATGGACGTTCCCGAAGCTGTCGTAGATTAGAAATATATTCTGCAATCATTGGTGTCAGAATCCCCCTGTCCTCAGTTGCTGCCCAGACCAAGCCTGAGGATGAAAGCACTTGAACAAAAGGAGTCCCTGATAATTCAGACTCGACCTCCAAGTGGTTCGAATGATCAAAGTCAACAATCTGCCCAGTCTTTGCAACAGACGTCAACTCCGTGCCAGAATCATCAGCCTTACCGTTATCGGTCAAACCTGCGTGCTAGACAGAGCCCGCTGAAGTCAGAAAGGCGATTCACCCGGCAGCCGTTTTAAGCAGTATGGAAGATGGTTGGTTCAGCAGCAAGTCAGATGTGAAAGCCCGGTTCTCGGAAGCTGACGTTTTCCTGTGTTTCATCTTGTCATTTCTTTATGTTTGTAGTTTCTTTCTTGTTAAATTGCAATTTTGTTTGTAAAACTTGTTGTTTTCATTCAATTGATGATAATGAAATGAGTATGCATGTTTTGATTAAATCCATTCATGTTCACTAATTGATTTTTACAGATATCCAACGCTTGGTTAAGCGGAATCCGGGGAGGATGACGAAAATGAACGACATGCAAGCTTCCGATATTGTATGCCTTTGAAATAAAACTTGCTGATGATGTACAGGCATTGTTTCAAATCCCTAAACATCAGAGATATAAGGAAGATAATCCCTTGATAACCCCTTTGAGCCTAGTTGTAGGAGTTTCTTTCTAAAAGCGAAAAACCCTCAATCTCAACCTGGGGCAGGGTAGGTGTTAGCTAATTTGACCGAGCGTCCAAATTGCAAAAGGAGTGTCCGTTCAAGGATCAATCACACCTCCATAGGTCGTGCCTAAAAAGCCGCAGTGGTTAAGCGTCAGGAGTGACCCAGTCACATTATTCCCCAAAGAGTCAGACAACCAGTGTCACACGACTTGTTCGGAAAAAAAATGAAAAGCGAAAAGAATCAAAAGCCCGCTAAGTCAAAACTTGAAAACAAATGACTTAGGCAAAAATAGGGGCATCCCGCTGGACTGGAAAATCAAAAGAAACTCAAAAGAGTCGGTCCAGGTAAAAATTAGGGAAAGAAAAAGATGAAAAGGATTACAAAAGAAAAGTCCTCAAATGAAGTATGAGTCGTGTGACCCCGAGTGTCAAAGACAAAAAGTGAGTGGTTGTCACTCCAAAAGCTCATAGTTTCTCGAACTATCACTCCTATATTTCAACCTCCCCGAGGTGAGCGCTAAGGTCGAATTATCTGAACGTAGGATCGGAGAACATCAAGGAGAATGGGTGGGTTAAAAATTAGACTTTGAGCCTTTATCCTTTCTTTCAAAACCGTGAACCTGACCATATTACAACCTTCAAAAGTCCTAATTGAAGCATGGTTGTCTCGAAGGCCTATATCGGTTAAGATCGCGTCGAAGCTGACTCCTAAAAGGATTCTTCTTACCATGTTGGTGTTGATATTGATATTTTGATAAATGATTTGTGCTTTGTATGCCATAAACTGATTTTCCTTTTTCCAGTGAACAGATTGGATGTTAAAACTGTCATATGCATTGCATTAATGTACATCTTATGCAGAACAACTGGTTTTACTTACGAGTAAGCACTTGACAGCAGGAAAGTTTCCTACAGTGGAAAGTCTGATCAGGATAGAACGCAGGATGCCCGAATGTTCCGAGAGCAGGGGCATGATATTATCAAGTGGTCCCCAGTGAGGTCAGCCATCCAAAGTCGTTATTCCGGGGCAATCAGGTCGAGATTCGGTAAATCTCTCGCAGCTAGAGTCACTATATCAAATCAGCCAATCAGGGGCAAAGTCATTGCAGACAGGGGCAGGCTCTCCTAAGAGCGCGGAAGTCGTTCGTTCGAGAGGCACTTGATTTGAAGTATATCTCCGAGGATCAGAATGCTGGGGCATTGCGTATCAGACCGTCAGGGTACAAATTTTCAGATTTCCTTTTGAGGACCATCCCCATAGAGGTCCCACCAGCTGGGGCATATCAGAAGCGAGGGAATTGTTTTCTCCGTGTCGTCAGGGTTACTCAGAGCTACTCAGAGCTATTCGAGCAAATTCAGCTAATCTCCAAGTGCGAGTCGAATGTCGGGAAATTGTGTTACCATCTATTGACCCTTCAATCAGAAATTGTAAATTCAGACAGGATATTGTTCCAGTGTCAATCATACATGACCCATCAGATGGCCTAAAAGTCCAATCCTTATTGGTAGTTTTCAAAAGGTCCAATCCCTATTGGCAATCATTGTGAGGCCCATCCAGGTTGGCGCATCAATTTCAAAGTCCAATCTTCAATGGTACGCAGGAAGACTCCGTCTGTTTTCCCCAGCAAAAGTCCAATTTTCATTGGCACGGGTAAGTTGTCCCTGACAGAAGGCCAATCATGATTGGCGCATTTGGTTATTCCCCAGCGAAGTTGGCTTCAATTTTCCAGCATTTATTTTGCTGGAATAATTCTGTGATGCCTGGTTATCCCCAGCGGAGTTGGCTTTGTCTTCAGCATTTATTTTGCTGAAGCGGATTTCTGTATCCAGTCTCTCCAGCGGCCGAGCCTGCATTTGCATTTATATATCATCATATTTGCATCATGCTTGCATTTCATCCTCAAACGCGTAGCATTTCCATCCCATATGGAGCATTACGCCATAGGAAAATTCAAACATACGCATATGCATACGAAGCATAAGCCAGTTTTTCTATCAGCCTTCAGTGGCAACATGAAGTACTCTGTAATCAGTTCAGGGGCATTTATCCAACAGCTTTATTCAGACAGCTCTTTGGTATTCGATTCTCAGATCATGCAACAGTTATGCTTTACTCATCAGTCTATCAGTAGACTTCGGGAGTTTGGATATGGTTTTCTCCGTCTATCCTTAGACGTTGAGGGGTTTTAAAGCGATCATTCAGATATTGGCGTTCTTTCTGTCTATTGGACGAGATGGTATTTCAAGAAGGTTTTTCTGACCGTTGATTCTTATTGACGTCGAGGCTCTTCGAAGAATGTTTGGTTTTCCTAGTTGTTGATCCTTATCAACGGCATGGCTCTTTGGAGATGGGTTTTCTTTCTGTCAATCCTTATTGATGATGTGGCCCTTTGAAGATATTGTTCTTTCCATCAATTCCTGTAGACGAAAGGATTCTGAAATTTGATGGGTGGTGATGAATATGGATATGGGTTATATTGTTCCTTCGGGAAGGGGTTTTTCTGTCTTTCTGTAGACGTTGTAAATATGGATATTATTGTTTTCCTTCGGGATGGTGTCTCTGTCTATCATTAGACGAGGATAGTATTAGATGTTGGTTTTCCTTCGGGATGGAGTCTTTCTGTCTATCTTTAGACAATGTGAGTAATGGATATGGTGTTCCTTCGGGAAGGGGTGTTTCTGTCTATTTGTAGACAATGTAAACATGGATATTGGTTTTCCTACGGTGGACGGTGTAAATATGGATATTATTGTTTTCCTTCGGGATGGTGTCTCCGTCTATCATTAGACGAGGAGAGTATGGATATTGCTTTTCCTTCGGGATGGTGTTTCTGTCTATCTGTAGATGTTGTAAATATGGATATTGGTTTTCCTACGGTGGACAACGTAAATATGGAGATTGTTTTTCCTTCGGGATGGTGTCTCCGTCTATCATTAGACGAGGAGAGTATTAGATGTTGATTTTCCTTCGGGACGGTGCCTTTCTGTCTATCCTTAGACAATGTGAGTATGGATATGGGTTATATTTTTTTCCTTCGGGAAGGTGTCTCCGTCTATCATTAGATGTGGAGAGTATGGATATTGTTTGTTCCTTCGGGATGGGGCTTTCAGTCTATCTGTAGACGTTGTAAAAATGGGTATGGTTTTCCTTCGGGATGGAGTCTTTCTGCTACCTTTAGACAATGTGAGTAATGGATATGGTGTTCCTTCGGGAAGGGGTGTTTCTGTCTATTTGTAGACAATGTAAACATGGATATTGGTTTTCCTACGGTGGACGGTGTAAATATGGATATTATTGTTTTCCTTCGGGATGGTGTCTCCGTCTATCATTAGACGAGGAGAGTATGGATATTGCTTTTCCTTAGGGATGGTGTTTCTGTCTATCTGTGGACGTTGTAAATATGGGTATGGTTTTCTTTCGGGAAGGGGTTTTTCTGTCTATCTGTAGACGATGTAAATATGGGTATGGTTTTTCCTTCGGTGGACGGTGTAAATATGGATATTATTTTTTCCTTCGGGATGGGGTTTTCTGTCTATCTGTAGACGGTGTAAGTATGGTTATTGTGTTCCTTCGGGATGGTGTCTCCGTCTATCATTAGACGACGGGAGGTGATCAAGTGCATGTTGATCCAACCTTCGGGTTTGTTATTTGTGGGGTCACACAAGTAACTGGTGTTGAAGTCAAATCTCTTTATCCGATGATTGATCATTTTTGTTGCCAGTATAAATGGATTCAGTTTTCTGGATAGTGTTCCCCGAGCAAGGATGCAGTTTATTTCTGCGGTTGGCAAATTTTCGGGTTTATTTTGTATTCAACCGTCTCGTACCTCGAATGTTCGAAGGTTGTCCGCTCTTCACCCAGTCGGGTCCAAGCCGTTTGAATAGGGGCAGCTGTTGCACCCCAAAATTTGCTCAACCTTGAGTTTATGTTCCATTGTATAGCATGTCATAGTTCTAACATAGTTCTAGCATCTGCATATCATAGCATTAACATTTAATAGGGTATCAAGAGTGAGATATAAAAGAGGAGAGCCTAAGATCATACAAGCTAGAGAAGCCACCAAGGCCATCAGTCAAAGATTTGGGTGCTTAAAGAGTTGCATTGGTTGTACAAGGTCTATCTCCAAGTGTGAGGGGTTTTGTGAAGAGTCTCAGGGGTCTATGAAGCCTTGATCAAGGGTATGAGATGTGAATAGAGCTTATTGAGTCCCTAGAGAGCCAAGAAGGAGCTTAAGCAAGCCATAGAATCAAGTTCAAGAGTTCTGATTGAAGTGCGTGCAATTAGAGTTTTGTCTGAGTAATCCTAGCTCAAGGAGAGTGTTTGAGAGGCATCAAAGTCTAGCTCTAGATCATTCTAGCCATGAAATGATATGTTGAAGCATATGTGGTGTTGTGCCAAGAGAAAATCAAAAGAATCAAGAAGGATTGAGGGTGACAAGACAGGGTTCCTAGGGTAAAATCCCCTGTTTCTCACTGAACTTCCAAGCCTTCTAAGTCAAGATGTGAGCTTCAAGTGACTTGGATCTCCACATGAATGTTGTAGAGGAGGTTCATAAATTTAATTTGAGTACTAGAAGTCCTCAAGGGGATTTATAGAACTCAAGTTATAGCCCAGAAAAGTTAGGGGTCCTCAGAGGCATCTGAAATTTAACTGTGAAAGTCACTTGACTTCCAAGCAACCTTTGAGCTAGAAGGAGTTTTCAAATGGATTCTTGGCAAACATGAGAGATGTTCCTTATCTTCTTAGCTTTCCAAAAAGTTATAGAAGTCCTCATTTGGATTTGTGGAGCTCAAGTTATGAGTTGTACAAGCCAGGGGTATTTTGGGAAAGTGAGATTATAGGTCCTTTTTTAGCATAGGTCAAAATCTCCATGTTCCGCTCTTCAGATGAAAAAGCGTTCAGCACGGAATGTGCTTAAAATGATGTTTTCAGGTCAAATAAGTCATCATGGTAGATTGATCGGCTTATTTCAAAAAGTCACTTAAAATGGCCTAAAAAGGGGGAATAAGTCAAATAAAGTGGTGAAAAAAATCAAATTTTGGGTTAGAGGTCACAAACATGTCAAGTGAATACTCATTTTGAGTAGAAATTGCATTATAAAGACAATGGCATTGGCACATTTTTGAATTGAGCAATAATTTCATGACTTGCTTTGTAAAAGTGGTTACTTGAAATGTAAGTCACTAGTCCAAACCACTTAACAAGGCATTTGGAAGGCTATTTTGGTTAGAAACTTCCAAGGGAAGATACATGAACAATCTAGAAACTTCCAAGGGAGGATACATGAATAATCTAGAAACTTCCAAGGGAAATGGATTTTATTATTTTGGGTTTGGGCTTCATTTCTAGAATCTTCCAAACATCTCTATAAATGTTTAGAAACTCATTTGAAGCAAGGTTGGTGATTGATTGGAGTTGGATTCAAAGAGAGAATATCAATTTTCAAGAGAGCAAATCAAGTGGTTATTCTTCATTTAAGGCGATTTCGGTTCGATTCGAAGATTGTAGCACTTTCCTCGCATATTGTTGAACGAATTTGAAGCTTTCGGAAGCACGAAAAGAGCCGAAGATACTCCGTTTCGAAGCTCCGATCAAGGTATGTAAACCTTCACTTTACCATGGATTTAGGATGAGATAATTAGAAATTCTTATGCGGTTAGGATCGTGAACACCTATGGATGATTTTAGGATTGTTAATTCGGAGATTTTCTTCATTCCCTTTTTCTTTTTATTTTTCTGTTTTGAGGTATGTTTTCTTTTATTGCGTCAAAAATAGTAAAAATGATCAAGAAATTATGATATTTTTTTCTATAGATCTTGATTTTCTTAATAAATTTTAGGCGCTGAGTTTGCATTTTTTGGATTTTTTTTATTTAGTTATGATTTTTCTTTCATGCTAATATTCATTGGTGTACATAAGTGTTCATCTGTTTTGTTTAATTTTTTTCTCTTTGATGCTTCATGATTTTGAGCTGATTTTTGGATATGTTTTAGATGATATGCATAGGTTTCCCCATAAAATTTATTGGAATTTCTAGACGAATCTAAGTTTAGTTTTGAATCCGCTTTTTAAAGTCATCCCCATCTGAATGTTCCCTGGACACTTTATAGGTTTTCCTTTAGAAAGTGACCTTAACTTTAGAATTTGGTTTTAATTTTTTTACCATAGGTTTCTAACATCTTCAGGAGATTTTATAATTTTTCTTAGATTTTTTTGGATTGTTTTCCCATTTCTTTTGCATTTTACATTCTGATGAGTATTTTGCATGATTTAATTGATGTTTGCTTTGCATATTTGATACCGCTGTTTTGTAGAATTTTGTTCTCTCAATTGGTGATGATTCTTGCTTATATATTTTGGTAGATTGTAGCTAACACTCGCATGTTCCCTTAGGAATTTTTGTAGATTTCTTAGATGTAATTTGGTTCTGTTTTAGGGTGTTTTATTAGGACCTTCCCAATTGATGGTTAACCTTGACCCCTTGCATGTTAGGAATTGTTTAGACCCCTTAGAAGTTGATATAGGGTTTGATCTTCGATCTTGCTAATATAGATATTAATATACCTTAGGGTTTCCCTTAGGATAATGTGATAAAACTTTAGAGTAAAAATGGTAGTAAAAAAAATGTTGAAATAGATATGGTGTAATAAAAAACTTAGAATATTTTAGGGTAAGCTTAGTACATTTTTAGGATTTAACACTAGTTTGTACATAAAATTGTAGGATAGAATTTAATCCAAAAACACTTAGTTGTAGGGTATAATGTAGTTGGGGCATGTAGCATTTGGTTTAGGTTATAGGGGAATATATGGGCTATAGGGTAGATATAGAACTCCCCTTAGAATAAATCTTAGGATTTTACATACTATTTTACTATTTTTAGTATATTTTGCAAATGGAGTGTTTGTTTGGTGTTCCCACTTGGGGTTTATATGTGTTTGCATGGGCTTTTGGGCTTTTTATTTGGGGTATGAGTTTGGTTTGGGCTTGTGGAGCATGAAGACATCAAAGGAGAAGATTGAAGATGTTAATCAAATGTTGATGCATGAAGATTGCTTGGATTGAAGATGTTGATTAAAGGCATAGGATAATAGGAGTAAGCAGAGCCTTAGAATAGACTGAATTTTTTGTACAAACATGGATAGCTTCGTGTGCTTCCATTCCTCTCTATGACATAAAGTCCCTTTATGGTATTCACCTCCCTCCTTTGGAGGGATAAGTGGCCTTACCTTAGAGGTAGAACTTTGAGGGAAACAGTCTGTTACAATGTCAACTATTCATAGACTTCCTTTGGTCGTCAATGAACTGTTTGACATTCAACTTATTCTGACAAATCAAATCATCTAGGAGTGCTTGCCTTGAAGAAAGAAGCCATTGAATATAGAGATGAAGATCAAAGATTGACAAAGATGAAGATTGTTCATGTCAAAGTTGTGCAACTGTTAAAGCTAGGGTTTACTGCTGTCTGGAGCTATCTGCTGTTTGATGCTGTCAACTGGTTAAGATTCTGTGCTTGCTTGAGCTTGGTGATTTCTTGAAGATGGAAGCTTATTGTAGCTTGGGTCTCATGGGAGCCTGACTTTGGGGTTCATTGGGAGATTTCTATTTATCAACTGTCAGAGTTGGGTGAGCTTTCAGAGCTGGGTTTTTGGGGTTTATTTTCTTTGCTGTATTGTTTGTTAATTTTTCCATAGGGTTGAGGTGAACTTGTTTCACTTTGCCCATTGTTTTCTAGGTTCGAGGTTGAGTGGGACTCCCTTGCCTCGCTTGTACTGCTGCATTCATGCATTTTACTGCTTTACTGTATATATGTTGTTTCTTTTCCGTTTATTCCCTTAGGATCTCTGTTTCTCTCTGCGCAAGAGAGAAATATGACAGACATTAGGCTTTCATCCATGCATGCCAACATTAGGATAGATTTTGATTCCCTTTTTAACCCTAGGTTTTAGAGCTTCTTTCTCTTCTCATCTCAAAACAATCAAAAAACATAATAAACATTTCAAACACCATAAAAGACAGTTCTTGCGTAAAAGACTGTAAACCAATCAAAAAACGTCATTTTTGTCCGCTTGGACCCATAATCAGGAGAAAACCTTTTTCAGAAGGATAAAAAAAAACAGTCAAACAAATCTGTGTCTTCCGTAGCCCGAACTACGTTTGCTCTGATCTTTCATGCTGTATGAAAGTATGTAGGCATAGGATGCGATATCCTAGCGAGCAACCTTCCCCTCCTTTCCCGTAGGTAGGCGAACTACGTTGACTCTGATTTCTCGTTCCAGACGGGAATACGTAGGCATAAAGTGTGATACTTTGCTGAGTCATTTTCTTTTCTTTTAACCCCAGACCTGTAGAGTAGATAGAATAACAATCCGTACTAGAAAAACAAGCGTGGATCCCGTCGAGTACGACGGACGTGAGGGGTGCTAATACCTTCCCCTTGCGTAACCGACTCCCGAATCCAGGATTTGGTTGCGATGACCATTCCTTTCCCGTCTTTGCGGTAGGTTTACTTCGAGCGTTTCCTTTCCCTCCTTTGGGATAAATAACGCACGGTGGCGACTCTTCTGTTCAGTCGGCGCCGATTTTCGCAGTAGCGCCAGATACACCTGCATCATGAAAAGAAATACATTTTCCGACATTTTCTTACCAAGTATAACACCCTTACTATTGTCTTCCTAGGTCACATAGCCCTTCTTATTTTCCATGAAGTCAATGAATAGGAAAATTTCACCTATCATATGCCTTAAGCATCCGGTGTCAATGAATATTTGCCTAATTTTCATTGGGTCCTTGGAAGTGAATGGAAACATTGTTGCACTTGGGTAACCATTGAAATACACCTTTAGGAACCAAGTATCTTCTAAATTTTCATTTAGCAATGGTATGATCTTTCTTGCAACAACAGTGACAAGTCAAGTGATGATGAGAATGACTTTTTCTATTTGATTCCTTTTCAACATGATTATAATTTTTGTAAGGTACATTTAAAGATCTTTTAAATTTTGTTAGATCAATAGCAAAGGTAACTTTTGGTTCTAAAGCCTTGTTCAATTTGGCCTTTAGAGTAATAACCTTTTTTTGCCAAATGTGACAAGTTCCACAACCAAACCAATAAGACTTCTCATCTTCAACATCAACTTTTGAAGCCTCTAATATGGCTTTCTTAAGAGTTTCCATTTTTTTTTTCAGTTTCTAAGACTTTGGCTTTTAAGTATGAAAATATTCTTTTATTTGAAGCCTACCTTTGAAAAGCTTCTACGACTTCACCATGTATATTTTCAAAAGCAATTTATAACTCAGAATAAGACATTTTATCAATAGGTTCATATTTATAATGACTTAAATTCTTCTTCTTGTGCTTGGAATGAATTACATTCTTCTTCTTGTGGTTGGTCATGAAGCAAATATTTTCCATTTCATCACTTTCAATTAAGCTAACCTTACTTGAGGATTCACTATCACTTTCCCAAGTAAAGTATGCTCTTCTAGGCTTGCTAGACTTCTTGTATTGGCCATTTCCTTTATCCTTCTTAAGCAATGGACAATTCAGCTTGTAATGACTGACTTTTCCATAATTATAGCATGAGCCTTTAGATTTTTACTTCTTATTCTCATCTTCCTTTGAGGTATTTGAATTACTTCTATAGTTGATGAGATTCTTGTTGAAATGTTTCACTCCATTTTTATTAATTTACTTATGGTGCCTTCTTACAAAAAGCATCATTTCTTCATCATCTGAACACTCATCATCACCAGTTCCACTATCATCTTGCTCTTTAGTATATGACTTAAAATTATAAGTCATTTGAGCAATTTACTTCTTGTCCACCTTCTTTTCTTTGTTCTTCTCCTTTTTAAACTTCTTCTCATGTTTATCCAAGCACATAAGTTATTTCCCATGTTCTTCAAGCTTATCAAACAAGTAGTAGTGTCTAATATCAAGATATTTTTAGCTTCCTTGATTGTGGTGACCTTAGATTGTCATTCCCTATTAAGACATCTCAAAATTTTGTTAGTAGCAATTCATTGGAAATGGGTTTACCAAGTGTATTTAAACAGTTTACAAGATGAGTGAACATCTTTTACATATCGACAATGGTTTCACCATGCTTCATATGAAAGAATTCAAACTCTTGGTTCAAAGTATTGATTCTAGTTTGTTTGTCTTCATTTGTGCCCTCATGGGTAACTTTTAATGAGTTCGACTTAGCTTTAGTAGCTTTGCAATTAGAAACAAGGTAATATTCATCAACTCATAAAGCATATATTAAAATATTCCTTGCTTTCCAATCACAAGACCATTTTTTGTCATCATTCGCGTTCCATTGTGCTTTCAGTTTAGGTACAACAACAACATCCACATTGGTCACAGTAATTTCAAATAGACCATTTTGGATGGTGTTCCATACATTTCAATCAATAGAGTTGATATAGATACACATACAATTCTTACAATAATCATAGTTTTCACCATTACACTCTTTTAGGTTTAGAAGCCATAATCTAATAAGCGATTTTGAAGCACAAGATAAACCGTTGCTTGTGATACCACTTGTTAGATGAGGGCAACGATCTAGGGGGGAGAATAGATCACAACTAAAATTTTCTTCAATAAAATTTTGTTATTGAAAATTATTTACTATGGCAAGCGAAAGCACTTATGGATCGACACTCGTCTATCCAAACCGTTATTGAAAGAATTGAATATGTGTATAAACTGTAACAAAACATATAACAATGATGAGAAAGTAAATCAATATGTTTTGCAAAATAACGTTTGAACTATATCACAATATGATAATCAATTTCCAATGAATTAGAAAATAAAATTTGACTAAGTCAATTTATCAAACACTTAGTGTGCAATCAATTTATCAAACACTTAGTGTGCAATAAACACAAGGTGTATTTCCCTTTATGTTGATAGTGTGAGAAACCAATTACAATTGTCTAGATTGAAATTGTCTTTCAAAACAGTTTGAATAACTTCAACATAAATAGAATTTTTCAGCATAAGAAGTTGCACACTAAATGAATTATAAAATTGGAGAGAGAGAGAGAGAGAGAGAGAGAGAGAGAGAGAGAGAGAGAGAGAGAGAGAAGAGAGAGAGAGAGAGAGAGAGAGAGAGAGAGAGAGAGAGAGAGAGAGAGAGAGAGAGAGAGAGAGAGAGAGAGAGAGAGAGAGAAAGAGAGAAGAATTTTTTTAGGCAGTTCCTTAATTGTTCTCATTATGGGTCTATCTGCCCCCAATTCTAAATAGAATTGAGATATGTAATTAACCTTTGCAAAGAGTTGTGTACAAGATAAAAAGTAGCAACCCAAACCCCAAAACCCTATGTTTGATGTTGATTCTAAAATTTTCACTCCCCTTGATCTTAAGCAAGATCAAGTGACCCAAGATTTTCAAGTCGGTCCTCCAGTTACTGCAACTCATTTGACATAACATTGTTCTTCAAAGCTTTCACTCAGCTGAATCCTCATTTGCAAAATCTTGTTTTAAGTCTTTCAATTGATCCTCTGATTACTATTACTCCTTTGGTAGAACCCTGTTCTTCAAAGCTTTCACACGGTTGAATCCAAATGCAAGGACTTGTGCAAAAACCTCCAAATCACCCTTGATCTTGAAGGAAAAACCCTAACTGGTTTTATCAATGAAATTCCCAAAGGATACTCAATCTAATTTGATTACACCAATCCTAAATTGGACCTTATCAATCTTATCTAGATTACATCCAACAAAAATGATTATGTGTAACTATTGAATGTATGAAGAGAAATGGTTGAACATGATGAGAAAATTATTTGTATGTGTTTGGTTTCAATGTTGAAAATGATGCATGAATGCATATTTTTATGCATGTGTGTGTAGAAAACTCACAAACAAAACAGTTTTTAGAAAAAAGTACAAGTTGTATAAAATAGAACAGAATGTATTGACTCCAAATCCGTATGAGTCAATACATAATGTCTGAGAGTCGATACATAGACTCTAGGAGTCTATACAAACAAGGAAGAGACATTGGCTTGTCAAAACCTTTAGTTAGAGTCGACTCCAAACACGAATGAGTCGACTCATACGCGTTATGTATCGACTCACACACTCATATATATTGATACATTGAAGGCAAAATTTTCCTTTTTAAAATCCTTCAAAATGTATCGACTCATAGATTTAATGCATCGATCCAGAGACTTGTTTTTCATGAAAAATCATAATTTTGACTTGTAATGACCTATCTAACTTGATTTTAAGTGTCCTAATATAATAATGCACATTTAGACATAAACAATAAGATCCAATATACAAAATATTAAGTGTATTAGTTTTGACATCATTTAATACATTTTTTAAGAGAACAGTGTGCTCCCAGAAGAAATAAATCAAATGTGAGGGATAACGATAAAGAGAGATAAGAACGTTGCCAAAGAGAAGAGAGGTCGTGAGAGGAGGTTAGGGTGATTGACAAAGGAGATGAAGGCGATAAGAGGTCAGTGGCGGCAAAGAGAAAATGGAGGTAGTGGTAATTTTTTAAAAATTATTAATTAATAAATATTAACGATTTATTTATATTAATACATAAATATAAATAAATGTTATTGTTAAAGATTAAACTCTATATTTAATTTAACTAGCCGGTAAAGTGGTGATTGAGCCATGTTAGGGGCAGTAGTTAAGAATTTTAAATA
The DNA here is from genome assembly GCA_963859935.3 of Lathyrus sativus. Lineage (NCBI taxonomy): Eukaryota > Viridiplantae > Streptophyta > Magnoliopsida > Fabales > Fabaceae > Lathyrus > Lathyrus sativus. The sequence continues at coordinate 608,739,693 of OZ012738.1, forward strand.
AAAAAAAACTATTTTCAGTTTATTGAATACACACAATATTTTTTAAAAAAATTAATTATTTTTGTTTATAGTGTATTGAATACATATTTTTTTTCTAAAAAGAATTGTATTTTTAGTCTTTTAAAAAATATTCAACTTATTTTTTTAATATTTTAAAGAGTGTTCCCGAAATACTCGTGAATATTTTCTATAATGTTAAAAAGCATTGAAAAGATTAAAAAAAAATTGATGCAGAAAAAGATGAATTGAGTTGGAACTTGGAAGAGTGAAAAATGAATATTGACACATTATACATGACTCTAAACTTTATAATCTCAATTATGTATTTTAATTCAATGCTTATTTTTCCTTTTCTTCCCACTTAGTTTACAATCAAACTAAATCTTGTCCATTCACTTTTTGAATTTAAAAAAGTTAATATTTATTCATTCAATTTAGATTTGTTCTGTTTAATTCATAAAAGTTAATTCTCTTTTAAACATTAAATAAATTTTGTTTTCTAAAATAATTTTTTTCAAAATTTCTTTCTATCTCTCTCTCCCTTTCCTCACATTATTTTTTTCATTTTCTATATCAATATCTTCAATTCTCTTCACAGTTTGCAGTATGAAGAGAAATTCTTTTTATATGGTTATGATATGTATGAGAATAAAAGATTATTTTAATTTGTTAACAAATGATAATATTCTGACACTTTCTTTCAAAAACTCCAATAATAATAATAATAAAATAAACAATTTTAAATACAGAGAATAATTTAAAATTAAATTAAATATTTAAGTAATAAGATTAAACTAATTTTAAAAATTTTTTAAATATATTTATATTATTTGTTGAGATAATTATAATATGTTTAAAATAATTTTTTAATTATGAAGTCGTTAAATTGTTTGTAGAAAAAACTAAAATAACTAATATAAATTGTTTTATATAGTGAAAATTCATATATAATGTTTATTAAGATACTGAAAAGTATACAAGAAGAGGGGGTTAAATTGTGTTTCACGTTTTCTTTAATTTAATTTCTGATCAGAGTTTCAGCTCACATCCTTTGACCGAGCCACCTGCTCTTCTATCCATCCAGATTGAGACTTCCTTGCTCACATCTTCTAACCGAGCCACTTGTTTTTTTAGCCATCCATATTGATACTTCCTTGCTCAATCAACACGTGAGACTTCCTGCTCACGCCCCTCAGACGGAGACTTTCCCTTTGCTCAATCATCCCAGCTGAATAAGACCTTCACATCTCAAGCACTTAAGCAATGGGACTTATGTGGCTTAAGCATCTGGGCTCAAGACTTCTGCTTAATCAGACTTGTTGATTAAGACTCTTACAACTCAAGCACATAGCAGGAGAGTTACATAGCTCAAGCATCTTGGCTTAAAACTTATTGCTTTAATCTCAATGAGATAAGACTTTTGCTTAAGCACATAGCAAGAGACTTTGAACTAAACTGCTGAACATGCCCAGCAGGATAGAGAATAAGGTGTACATGATACAAGTATCAAAAGTACGAGAAATCACCATAGCAAAGACATAAAACACTTAATATTTCTAAGATATACAATGTTTAGGATATCTTAAGGCTTTTACAATTACAACCTACAAACAGAAAATCTGCATATTACAATAGAGTTGATAATTGCTTGATCTTGCTACTCCTTTGTCTGGAGAATCCTTGTTCTTATTTTCAGTAAGAACCTTCAGCCATAATTATAGCATTTGCAGAAAACTAGTCGTTGAGGAAGTAACTTGATCAAGTGTCTTTGTCTTTGCCCCATAGTACAAGAGATGTTGAAGATGGATGCACAACAGATTCTGAATCTAGTGTGTAACACGTTTAACCTTTAAGTCTTCAAGAGGTTTTCGTACTAATAGAGTCGTTAGAAGTAGTCATCCATAAATCATGTCAGTTTTCTTGAGTCTTGCAATCTGTAGACTCTAACTAACAAACTAATAAGACAATAGAATTTGCTTTCTGTAGTACGGACGACTTCCAGCTTTATCACCAACTCTGAGTGGTACCAGATTCTGATATACAATTGCCAAGTGTAGTGACTCGTTTAAATATCGGACCTTCAGCACTAGAGTCTGCACCAAGCCACACCAGCAAACAGTCTTCATATTCTGCCACCAGAAACTAGCAATGAAGCAACTCCCAAGTGTGTCTAAGTAAAACAGATTTTGATTATTTATGTACAAGAACCTGCATAAATAAAATATAAATCAAATAAACCAGTGTTTTTTTTAATACTTTTGTTATCATTAAAACTAAAAGAGAATATGTCATGAACAATTCTTGTTCTAACAATTGCGTGATTGTCACTTACCTTCGATGTGGAATATGTGCAAGTCATATCAGGAATCATCAGACCATCCTTTCTTGTATTGTCCTTTTGCTTTGCATATTTGGCAATGGTTTTTTAATATAATCAAAATATCTCTTGTGTCTAACATTATTAATAATCTAGAAACTTGTGACAAGAGTTGGAGTCCTTAGTGCAAAACAACCATTCAAGCTTCCAACATCCACATTACCAATAATATCTGGATGACCCGTAATCATATTAGATTCTGCAATGGAACCACTCACTGGAAGAGGGATCTCAACTGAATTCTCATCAAAGTGGCTTTCGTAGAAAATATTACTATTAAGATGGCTAGTTTCTCAATCCATGAGTTCACTACCATTAAGACCTTTAATGTTAAGTTGCATCCGCCAAAGGCTCGGAGAATCATTGAAGTTATTTTGAGGCACTCGACTAATAGTTGGTTAAAGTGTAACATGGACAACTCCTTCTCCACAGGTTTGGCTTCTTGTGGAGGTTTGTTCATAAACTCTTCAAGTTACTTTGTTTTTGGATTCGTGGATAAGCTTAATTGTCCATCCTCTATTCATGATGAGCTTTTTAAGGTTATAAAAACCATTGATTTTACTTCTAATTTCGGTTGGAATAGCATTTGGCTTGAAACCGATTTTTTTGTTAGCTACTCAGGAACCTAAGGTGGCTCCTTTGAACATTTTGACCTTTTGGCTTAACTCTTTAGTCAAAATTAGTCTCTTAAGGTTCTATATTTCTCATATTTTCAAAGAAGGGAACTAATGTGCATATTTGTTAGCATCTTTGACTATCAATTCTTCTTTACCTTTGACTTGGGTCACGCCTCCGAGGACCCTTATTCATAACAAGTTGGGGCTCCCGAATTATTGTTTTGTTAATTTTTGAGAGGGTCTTGGTCTAATCCACTTTCTTTTGTATTTTTTGACCCCTTTCTAATATTTTAGTTCTTAAAAAAAGAAAAAAAAATATTTTATTTTAATTACTTTCATTATTATTATTATTATTATTATTATTATTATTATTATTATTATTATTATTATTATTATTATTATTATTATTATCAAAAGTTCCTTAATGGTATTTTTTTTTTAAATATAGCCAAATAAAATCTTTTGTAAAAATATAATATTTTAATATTATAATATCATGATAAAATAAAAATAACATCTTTTTATATTATATATTATCATTTAAAAAACATAAATTTTAATTTTTAAATTAATGAAATTGTGATTTAAATAAAAACTATAAATATAAAACTAATAATAAAAGTGAGATGAAGAGAAATTTTCAATCAGATGTCATGAAAAACAAATCATATTTAATATTAAAAAGTAAATAAATTATAAATTTAAAAGTAATACACAAAAAGTTATAAAATAATATTACACATACAATCAATTCAATATGTTATATAAATATTTTAAAAATAAAAAGTGATTGAATAGGATATATGTCTTTTATCGGCTGATAATGTAGAAATATTTTACAATTTCAATGCCTATTTTTTTTCTTCATAAATTATATTGATTAAACCAAACAAATTTAAAATTAAACAAATAGACACGAATCTTTAGATTTAAAAAAAAAAAAAAAGAATACACAAGATTTGGTGTCAAAGCTGTCAAATGATCCTGAATACACACATATAAATTTAATTTTATTTAATTCAAATTTTAGATTTTATTATATTTTGTAATAAAGGATTTATATGATTTTTTTTACTCGTATGAACTTATTCTATATAAATGTTTAAGAATAAAATTATTAAATTATACTATTTTTTCTTCAAATATTTTATTTGACTTCCATTAAGAAACTTCAAAGAAGAATATTATCAACATATGATTTCTAGATAAGCAAGTGCATTACATAAGTAAGATTAGATTGTTGACTATATTGGATTATTTCGTGGAAGCACTTAATTGGATTGCTTATATATATATATATATATATATATATATATATATATATATATATATATATATATATATATATATATATATATATATATATATATATATATATATATATATATATATATATTGACAGAGAAATCATTGTATTTGGGGAACCTCAAATAATAATCAATGGATCAAGAAGAATATCCATGGAAACAAGACTCAAAGCTCAACAACAACATCCCAATCGCTCAACTAATGCAAGTACTCGAAGCTCTCAAACAAGCTGCTCACAATATACAAAAACACCATAATCACTTTTCAGATTCAGATTATTCACCATCCATAAAAGCACTTTTCCAACTCCAAACAATTCTCAGCACCAATTCAATCCTCTCTCAACACCTTAACCACCTCAAAACACTAGTTGACTCGCTTCACAACTCAAAACCGAGTCTCAAATCGTTCTTAACTCGTCCCCTCGATACTCACTCCATCACTAAAGTTGCCGCCGCCATCGAATCCGAACTCCAATCATGGATCGACCACGAAACCATCACCGCCCTCTCTCGTCTCGCCTCTACAATCAACAACGACGACGAAAACGAGTTGCTTCCGCTTTTAACTCGTTTCTCTCATCGAGTCTCACAAGGCTTCAACCGCGAGTTACAACAACTCGTTCTCAATTTCAAACTCTTCTCTTCCCTCGAATCGCTTCTCTTCGACGATAAATCCTCTCACCGTATTCGCGAACACGCCGGGAATGCTATCGCCGCGTTGATCAGCTTCAACAAGGACGTATTCGTCGGTAAACTCTGTATGTTTCCAACCGTTCGAGCGTGATTGACATGGCTTCCGTTCGTTCAATCGAAGTTCTCTGTTCTCTAATCAGATCAATTAGGTCACCGATCGTAGACGAAATCGAATCAAACGGTGAAATACCGAAAATCATAGCGTTGTTAAATTCTCATGAAACGAAATCACGCGTTCTAGCGATGGAGTGTGTTCTTGAGATTGGCTATTACGGAAGGAAGGAAGCGGTTGAAGGTATGTTGAAGGAAGGCGTTGTGGAGAAGCTTGTTGAATTGCAGAGATCGGAGGTTAATAATGGAAGGAACAGTGATTTTGCAAACTGTATAACGAGATTTGCAGTGCAATTAGAGGTTGGGGAAGGGTTGAGGCAAAGAGAGAAAAGGGATTTTAAGGGTGAGATATTGGTGAGAGTTAGAAAAGCTTGTGTTTCGGATGCTGAAACAGCTACCATTGTTGCTGAGGTTCTTTGGGGTACTTCTCCATAGCTATTATATTTTGATTGTTAGTTAAGTTTTGTGGTGCGAATTAGTAGATTAAAGGAACATAATAGGGAATTAATTCAGTTTTAGTGATGCAAATTAGTTCAGTTCATGCATTGTAATTTGGTTTTTCTTGATGAAATTGTTGCATTGCTAATAAGACAAAAAAAAGAAAATGGTGAACTCAATTTATGGAAGAAAAACGAAATTTGTTAAAAGGTAAATTGTCAAAGTCAAGTCTGGAAGAATCGTGAATGGAATATGCCAATCATGGAGACGTGGAGTTGTTAACAAATAAACAAAGCCTAATGCTTCTTCACGTCTCTAATATATATATATATATATATATTTTGTCTATACTATTTTTTATTGACTGTGTGTGTGACAAGCTATCTTTATTAAAACCAGAAATAAAAATAGTTAGTTAAACTAAAGGAATTTTGTGTTACTTTACTTATTATATAGTAGCATTATAACCAATTTAAGCATGGACTTTTATTTATTTAGTCGAAGATTAGCATGGAGTAGTACTATAATGACGTAAGAAAAAAAACTATAATGATGTAAGGAAAAAAACTATAATGATGTAAGGAAAAAAACTATAATGGCGGCTGATAGACCAATAAATTTGAACTCTTATGTTTATTTAATTAAAGGATTTCTTATCCCACCTTTTGGCCTTTTAGTCAACTCGTGAAAAAAATTTATGCCACCTGCTTGTAGAGATATATATTCGAACGTTTTTTATATTTATTAAAATTTGGTTGTTTTCATAGTTACATCTACAGAAGTATTTTCTATTGGTTTACACAGAGAAAACTTGAAAATAAATCAGTGATGGGAAATTTCCAGAGCTGTAACTTCAGAACGTCTGAGCGCCAGATTGTTCCGTAGATACAATTCCGGAAGTTTATGCTATATTTTAAACATGCATGATCACTCTCCCGTTGTTGTCTTTTCTTCTTCCATACTCACTTCACCAACCTAAAAAATCATATCCTATCAATATCATTTTCACTCTAAAACTCCAACTTTTTCATGCAACAAATCACAGGGAGCAAATGAAGATAGAATTTTAGGTAAAAATCCCCTTTTGTCCACTACATTGCTCACATTAATCATTAATCTTTTGGGGAAAAAATTGACATTGCTTTCGGAGCTGTACCTTCGGAACGTGTTGAAGATGAACACTTCCGGATGTACATCTCTGGAACGTCTTTGTCTGTTTTTTTCAGCAGCTTTGTAATTTTTGCTTATTTTCCTTATTGTTTACAAATAGATATGGTGCACCCCGGTAACATCTCAAAAGAATTAGTTCCTTCAAACGATGTTTCTCTGAATGTTCAATGGGTTGCCGTAAAGTTGGTAGATGCCAGTGTTGACTTTAATAACAAGCAAGAGTTTGATGATCGTGAAAACATGCTCACATGGATTGGTAGGACTGCAACAAGACTTGGTTTTGATGTGGTTATAAAAAAATCGGATAATGGTTCGGAAAGAAGAAACGCGTTTGTTACTTTGTTGTGCCAAAGAAGCGGTAAATATCAAATTCCTCTCTCGAAATTTAAGAGAGAAGACACGGGTAGTAGAAAATGTGAGTGTCCGTTTAAGCTTCGTGGTTACATGTTGAGTATAAAAAAATGGAAATCTAGTGTTATTTGTGGTTTGCATAACCATGATTTGTGCTCAAAGTTACAATGTCATCTTAGAGTATGTCGGCTCAAGCCGGAAGAGAAGACATGTATTAGTGACATGACCTTGAGTTTTGCCCAACCGAAAAATATACTTGCCACATTGAAATGGAAAGAACCCGACAATATATCAAATATAAGGCAAGTGTATAACATTCAATATCGTACCAACAAGGCGATTAGGGAGATAGAAGTGAGATGCAACAACTGTTGAAATTGCTGGATGATAACAATTACGTGTCCCGGTACAGAACTTGCGACAATGGAGTTACGGATTCGATAAAGTTGTTGAACACGTTTTCGATAGTGCTCATTCTTGATTCTACCTACAAGACCAACAAGTATAGACTTCCTTTATTTGAGATGGTTGGTGTTACGTCTACCGAGAAGACATGTGCCATTGGTTTTTCTTTTCTCGAGTGTGAAAAAAAGGACAATTTTACATGGGCATTAGAGGTGTGTCGGTCACTTTTGAAGGACCAAGTTGAGATGCCTAAAGTGATTGTTACCAACCGCGATATCGCGTTGATGAATGCAGCTGCAAAGATATTTCCTTCTTCTAATGCATTACTTTGTCGATGTCACATAACAAAGAATGTGAGAAGTCAGGTTAAACCCGCGGTGGGGGCGAAACAAGTAGAGTCCGAAGGTGAAAATTTGGTGAAGGCCGGTGTGATTGTTGAAAAAATAATGGATGCATGGAATCGTATACTAAATTCTTCCACAAAAGAATTATATGCTGATTTCGTCATTCAATTTCTGAAAGTGTGTGAAAAGTATCCTGCTTTTTTGAAATATGTCGAAAGCATCATTCTTGATCAGGTGAAGGAGAAGATAGTTTGTGCATGAACTGATAATGTCTGACACCTTGGAAATACAACCACCAACAGAGTTGAGTTGGTCCATGCTAGTTTGAAAAATTGGTTGGGAAATAGCAAGGGGGATTTATGTCGAGATTGAGACTCCATAAATCTCTTGATTAAAAACCAACATAATGAGATACAAACAACATGCACTCGAAGTATAACAGTATGGGAACTTCGATTTAAAGATAACATTATTTATTCTCAATTGGTCAATAATATGTCTCGGCCGGGGTTGAACTATCTTTTTCACGAGGCCAAGCGAGTTAGTGTGTAGGTTCCGATAGTGCAAAGTGTGGTTGCACTATTGTAAAAACCTATGGTATTTCATGTGCTTGTATTATTGCTAAAAAGTTGAAACTAGGTGAGCCAATAAGAATGGAATAAGTTTGCCCTCATTGAAAAAGACTTAGTTTTGATGATAATGGTTGCATGGAAGGAGATAAACTGAATATCTCTATTTTGACCGAATGGGAAGCGATACAAGAGAGATTCTCAAAGGCTACTGAAAACATGTAACTACACGTCAAAGAACAATTGAGGAAGATTTTCTATTCTAAGACAACCGACATGAAACTGCCTTATCAACCGGTAAATACAAAAGGTGCTCCGAAGAAAATGAAGCTTGCAATGAATGATAGCTCAACTACACGTTCTCCTTCTTATTGTGAGCACGTTGACAAACTTTATCCCGATTCCTAAATCTCAAAAAAGTTCATGAAAGGAACCCGCATAAGTAAACCGCCTCCGACCCCGATTCCACCGAAAATTCCATTCATCGATGAAATGCCAGTTTTTATGTATAAATACATCGACCATATCGTCAATGTTGAAGGGGATGATAATTGTGGTTATCGAGTTGTTTCGACTTTGCTTGGCAAAGGAGAGGGTAGTCGTGCACTTCTCTTTCATCAACTAATCCAAGAGTTGAAGATGCATAAAGAATCGTATATACGGTTGTATAGAAAGAAAGAAAATTTTGATGCGGTTTATGAAACTCTTATTCCTTGCTTGAGTGGTCTGGCACAGGTGTCGAAATGGATGACCTTCCTTATATGGGTCATCTTATTGCATGTGCATATGATAGGGTGTGCATTGACTTGACGCAATACGGGTTTCCAAAAACCTTTTTTTCCACTCTGCACCGCACCACCTTAAAATCCAAATGATCGCATCATATGTATTGGATGGCTTGCAAAATCAAGACATTTTGTACAAGTTTACTTGAAATCGGGATGCCTCATACCACCTACATCACCGGAATGGGCGACTCATTCAACCCCAAATGTCGAGACGTGGCCGAATCATTTTGTTGAAAGGATGCACACATAGGAAATATTGAACAACATTGAAAAGGAATCGAATGCGGAAAAATCCAAAGGGGTACCACCAATATATTTAGCTGGCGACACTTGTTTTTACTCGTTTTGAATTCTTGTATAATTGGACGATTAATTGTAAATTTTTGAAATACAAAATAGTCACATTTTATTCTCATGCCTTATTTTTGCACATATGCCTTTTATTTGTGTATTATGATGGACTTCTATATTGATTTCTGCTTTAAAAATGTAGCAGAGAAACTTCCAGATATGTATCTACGGAAGGTTCTTAATTATGCAATTTTAGTAGAAGTTCCGAAGATACATATCCAAAACCAATAATTATAGGGTCGTTCCATGGATATAGCTCTGAAAACAAGTTTTATAGGAAATGATTGGTTCATACTCACCTAGGTTTTTTATAAATTTGGGATTTCATTTGTTATCTTTCACAGAAATGCAAAAATGTCTCAATTGTTTGAAATCAAGATCCGTTGGTATGTCGCAAGTGTCTCCTTTTTCGACGGTAAAACACCTAGGAGGACGTTCAAGCTCATGGATCTCACCCCCTCGCTAATATCATAGACGAGGTCCAATATCGCACACCTTACAATGACAAACGAAAGGTTGTGAAGTTTGAATATCATTCGCCTTCAGTTGACAACGACATAAATGTTGTTTATAGCAAGTTTGAGCTCAAGAATCAAGGCGACGTTAGAGTGATGTGGCGAACGTGTTTCGGTTTCGAAGAGAAAATTCCGCTCGAGTTAGAGGCGAAGGTCCGAAGAATGGTCGATGACATCTTAGAGATGTGCAGGTGTCCACCGGGATATTGAAATGTAATATTTAAATTTTTGTCAAAATCATCAATGTAACGTCGATTTTATTTTATGAATGTTGATTTTATTGTTGCAATGTTGATTTTATGATATTTTGTTTCTGGGTTTTTTCCGTAAATATGAATAAGGAAGTCTTCTGTAGATACATCTACGAAATAAAATTAAAAAATCTAAAAAAAGGTGCGTCCGAAGACACATCTCTGAAAGCAGGGGGCATTTTTGGAAACGCACATGGTGCGTAAGAACCCCAAGGGGTGGGGTAAGAAATTCTCTTCAAGTATATAGTTTTAAGTAATCCTTTTGTTTACTCGATTGCTATTTAAAAAACTAGATTTTATAACCGGATTTATGATAATTATTCATTAGTTGATTGTTATGAATCATAAATTTGTTATATAAAAATTATTGATTTTATCATGCCTTGACAATGTTCATCTAAGGAGTTAGATCTTGATCTTACAGGATCAGAAAAGGATCAGCAACCAACAACATGTCGTGAGCTTCTTAATTCACCGGTGGTGGGGAAGAGGAGGGGGTGTACCTGCAAGGTACTTCGCCCCAAAGTAAGAGACGAAGTAGAAAGAGCAATTATAGAAAAGGTGTAGAAATAATAGAATACTTTAATCTTTAGTGAAAAAGGGTATTTATAAGGTGCCCTCAGCATTAGGCCTGCAGTTACTTTGCATTGGGTTAGATTGCAATGCCCAATATAAGTAACTGTCAGGGTTTACGTGGCATAGGGAAGACCAGCATGTGGTCTTCGCCCTGGGTCAACTTCCCTATGATCTTCAGAAGGTAGGTAGTTGCCTGATTACGTATCCATATGTAAGGGGGCACGTGGAGACCATGAGGGGGATGTGTGAGAGCTCCCCGTATGCCTTGATGGATTGGGCCTTCATTGGGCCCTCCCCGACGAGGAGTTGGTTTAGGTTGTGCATGAAGGTAGGCTAGCATATGGCCCAGTCCAGAACAGGAGCCCCCAAGTCGTTCAAATGTCGAGGACCTGTCCGGGAGAGTGTTGTGCATGTTCGAAACACAGAACTCAGGGACGAAGCGTGTGGCCAAGACTAGGAACTGCTTGACAAGATAGGAGCTCGCGAGGAGGCCTGTCGGTTAGATGTAATCTTGTCTCTTTTCCTGCTTCCCCAGGGATATGTCCTCGGCAGGTGATATGGCCGGCGATGTGAAGAAAGCAGAAGGGAACGGGCATTTCTGGTCTCGAGCATGAGAAGGATTTGAAAGGACACGCGTGGTTTCTTCTGCGGCCACGTGTCAAGAGTAATAAATGCCTAGGGCAGCTACGAGTAGGGACACCTAAGTGCCTAGCAATGCCTCGCTTCCCGTACTAGGGTTATATATAGGGGGAAGTCTGATTTCATTTGTACGCTCCCCTTCATTTCACTCATGAATTTTCCCCAAGTCTCTCAAAGCTCTCTCTGATCTCCAATGTACGTCCGTCGTCGCAGCCGCAGTCAGCCTTTCTCCATCGTCCAAAATCTTCTTCTTTCAAGTAAGTATCTGACCCTTTCTCCATATTTTATGAACTTTTCGGAGGTTTATGCATTTTTCAGTGATTTCTTCGGGGAGCTCATGAATTTCTCGAGGAACGCATGAAGTTTCCGACGACTTTCATGAAGTTTCTAGCGAACTCATGAAGTCTCCGGAGCTCCAATGAAGTTTCCGATGAAGACGCCAGAATGTTCATGAGGATTCTGGGAAACTTCATGAAGTTTTCGATGAAGGCCTCGGGGACCTATGATGAAGGTCTCGAGGAGCCCTGCTTCCCGCGAATGGATGAACATTGCGAGTAAGCATCTTGTCGAGGAGGCTCCCCATGTTTAATGGGAGAGATCTTATATGCTGAGGAGACTTTCTCTCGAGAAGAGAGGTTTGATATCTCGCATATAAGATCTCTCCCATTAAACTCGTAGATGAAAGGCTCCTCAGCATATAAGATCTCTCCCATTAAACTCGTAGATGAAAGGCTCCTCAGCATATAAGATCTCGTAGATGAAAGGCTGCGTCGAATAGGGACCACTCGTAGATGAGCCTTTCTGTCGAGGAGGGAGGTTCGCTAATCTGCGTCTAAGAGAGTTTGTCAAGCGGATCCTCGCCCCTCTTTAGCCTTTTCACTTTATTTGTGGTGGAAGGATGGATTTGATCTTAGATGTCGAATTCACTATTTTCCTCTACTTTTTAGGTAAAATGGTCGCATGGATCGAGGGTGTCATTGTAATCGATGAGGAAGTCGAGTCCGATACTCCCATCGAGCAAGTTAGGGCCACGCAAGCTCGCACGCCTGAAGATTAGGCTGGGAAGGAACCTCTTGGCATCGCATTGCATTTCGCCATCGATGATACGGATGCCTTTTGCCATTGTCGAGGACCTCTTTGAGGAATCTTCCCTAAGTTGGATGGTTTATATGCCCAAAGAGAAGCATTGCATCTGCTCGAGGTTCAAGGAGATAAGAGTCCTGTTGCACCCCAAAATTTGACCAACCTCTTTTCTTAATCTTTGGCTTATGTTTCATTGCATTTTTGCATTTTTGCATTTGCATAGCATAGTTCTTATAGGGGATCAAGTGTTTGTTTGTGTCCTATCCAAGATGAGAGCCTTATTAACCACAAGCTCAAGCAGAGGCATTGGTAGAGGTTGTTATGTGGTTGTCATCATCATGAAGATATCTGAGCTCCTAGAGAGGAGAGGTGTGCCACAACATTATCAAAGAACCATCAGAAGGTTGTCAAGGGGTCCATGAAGATTTATTGTTGGTGTGAACATGAGGTTGAAGCTTGTTGAGTACCTCAGAGGTTATAATGGGGTTGGAATGCTACCTCCAGAGTCTCTGGTGCATTGTCTTCTTCACGGTCAGACCATCGGTTTGGGACTGTTGGGTATTTGTTTTGTCAGGCGAAAGAGGAGTTGTGGCAGATTCAGGTTTGTTAATTTCGCCAAGAGAACTCATACCAGAGCCCAAGTCAGATGTGGGATGATAAGTAGGCTCACCTTGGCTGTTTAAAAGAACGGCTGGAGAAGGAGACTTGGTCGAGGCAGGTTTCGAACCTCCAGCACCAGCCTAGATAAAAGAAGAACCATACGTGAGAAACAAAGACAAGATATAAACAAAACAGGACTCTAGCCATTATTTGTTGAAAGACAAGATATAAACAAAACAGGACTCTAGCCAAGATATAAACAAAACAGGACTCTAACCAGGTTTCTGAATTTCCCATTATTTTGTTGAGTCTTTTAATTTATTTGGTTAATTGTTATTTTATTGTGGATTTATATGATAATATGTTATGTGTGTATGTTGTGGTATTTTATTATTTGGAGAGTTTTGGGAATTAATTAGAGGGTGTTTTAGATAATCCTTGATTAGTAGTTATTTTGAGAGAAATAGAATAGAAAGAGTATAAGTGGAAAAGAGAAAGAATAGGGAGGATATAAACCAAAAGGAAAGAAAAAGAAGAGAAAGAAAGGAAGAGAAGAGAGAAGAGAAAGGAAAAGGAGAAAAACCTAGAATCATCAAGAATCAACTTCTAAGCTTTCGATTGATCGGGTAAGGGTGTGAAACTTTATTATTCTTGCAATGTGTATGATTATGTGTGTTCTTGTTGGTTTTGTTTTGGATTGGGGAGAGTTTTACTCATTTTTCATTCTAGGTCATAATACGGATTTAATCGATAGAACCCGAGTTTTCGTTGGTGAAAGTGAGATTAAGTAGTAGCATTTATGTCGGGTGATGTAGGCTAAAGTGCTGGGATGAGTTGGGACTTAATCGGGTGAATCCAAGAGTTTTGAAGTGGAAGAACAGTGGGGAAATTCTGAGTTCGCAGACACTCACTAGCACGTTCGCTAGGCGAGTTGGTCGCGAACGTTTGCTAAGAGAGCAGCAGCGAATAGGTAGCGAACGGTCCCAGACTTGGACAAAATGCATGTTGTGGTGTTCGCTGGTAGCGAATGGGGGTAGCGAAGGTTCGCTAGGGGTTCGCTGAGCGAGCGAGGTAGCGAATACTCGCTAGGAGGCTTCTGTTTGCCTTCGCAAGCTTGTTCACTAGGCAAACAAGTAGCGAATACTCGATAGGAGCTCGCTAAGCGAGCAGGGTAGTGAACGTGACAGGTTGTGTTTTCTTTAATGTTTCCATCCGTGGTCGGATTTCTGACTTAACTTTGATTATTTCCATGCTCGAGGCATCGATCATGCCGAGTTATATTGTGTTGTGGGTAGCCGTATGGCGTGAATCCTAGATTGTGTGATATGGCCGTTTGGCAATTTCGTGGATTTGTTTGGATTAAATGGGAATGCATGGTGATATTAATGTGAATGCGTATATTTTTATATACTTGTATAATATGAAGAATGCATGAATATGTTTGTAAACATGTGTGGATTCTAAGAGTGTATTGAGTCGTGTTGCATGTGTAGCATCATGATTGCATTCTTGTGTGTCTGATCCCGCATAGGATCTGCAGGAACCTCGTGTGCCCATGTGGGGTGTGAGCGATGGTTTAGTTACTTTGATCCCTAGGAGGATCTGCAAAAACGATCGTGTGCCCTTGTGGGGTGTGAGCGATGGTTTATTTTTGATTCCATGGAGAATCTGCAGAACAGTTGTGTGCCCTTGTGGGGTATGAGCAACCGGATTGTGTGCCCGTGTGGGGTGTGATCAATCCTGAAAAATCGTGTGCCCATGTGGGGTGTGAGCGATGGGTGAACATCGTAGGCCCGACGGGGAGTTACTTCGGTAACGAGCGATGGTTCCATTTTGGTTCTTCAATTGAACCTGCTGAACGAGTCGGTACCGCATTTGCATCTGCATAGAGTCGCGAGTCGGTCTCTATGAGTTGCATTATCATCTTTATATGATGTTTTGGTGAAATGAACATAATTGTAATTGTTTATGTGAAATGCTATGAATTGTGAAACGTGAATTGGTGAATGTGATTGATTATGTGTGTGTACATTATGATGTATTGTGACAAGTTGTGGTGAGAAATGTGAATTGCGTGTATGTTATAATTGTGTTTATGATATATATAATTTTATGCATTGTTTGTTATGATAATATTTCTCACTCTTCTGCTGTTTTATAATGCTCTATGAGGCATTGTAGAGTAGGATGTTGGAGGTCTTTTGTGAAGCGAGTCTTCATTTCTTTTGGTCAGATGGCTCTGATATGTAACACTTGGTAGTTAGGAATTATTTTGATTCTTTTGTGATACATTTGTGTATGTATCTACTGTTGTATGTTTTGTAAACTCAACTGATGAATTGAATTAATCTGAATGATGTATATGATGCTTATGTTAATGAAGTGATTTCAATGTTTAGATGTTTCCGCTTTATCCTAAATGTTGATATATGGGTTTTAAGCGCTATGCTTTGTTTTTAGTTGAGATTTACCCCTTTTGTTACATATCTTTATGAGCAGGTATTATTTATGTTTTGTTTCATGGATAATGTGACGCGCTTCTTTTATACCATGTTATAATTATACTTTGATGGAATTTTTATTAAGTGCCTAAATGATTTAATTGTTTATTTGGGGGTATAGAAAGGGGGTGTTACATTAAGTGGTATCAGAGCCAGTGTTGAGTCAGTTGTGTCTGTCTTCTTGTTGTGTTGGTTAAACGGTTGTTTGACCTTGTTGTTATTTTTGGGAATCCTCAGAATATGGATGGTCGTAATGACACTGCTATGGCTGCGGCATTGGAGGCTATGGCAAGGGCGGTGCAAGATGCGCCGAATGTGAATGTGAATGATGAGTTTAGAAAGAATCAGTCGCCTGTATTCAAAGGAAGGTTTGATCCTGACGGTGCTCAGATCTGGTTGAAGAAGGTTGAGAGAATCTTTAGAGTTATGAACTATGCTGAAGGAAACAAGGTGAGACTTGGGACTCATATGTTGAGGGAAGAGGCTGATGACTGGTGGGTCAGTATGAGGCAAGTTCTTGAGGTGGATGATGAAGAAATAACTTAGGATTTGTTTCGCGCTGAATTTTTGAGGAAGTACTATCCTGAGAGTGTGAAGGGTAAAAAGGAAATGGAATTCCTTGAGTTGAAGCAAGGCAACATGTCTGTGGTAGATTACACGGCTAAGTTTGGGGAATTGGTGCAGTTTCATCCTCATTATGCAGCTGTTACGGCGGAGTTCTCTAAGTGCGTTAAGTATGAGAATGGCTTGCGTCCGGAGATAAAGCAAGCGGTGGGTTACCAGAGGATACGAATATTTTCGGACTTGACCGAATGTTGTAGGATTTTTGAAGAGGATAGTAGAGCTCATTCTACTCACTATAAGAGTTTGAGTGAGAAGAAAGGCAAGCAACAAGTGAGGAGTGGACCTTATGTGACGCTTGTTGATAAGGGCAAGTATAAGGGAAACTTCGATAGGAAATCTAGAGGTGGAAGTTCGAGTGCAGTCAAATGTTACAAGTGTGGCGTGATGGGCCACAAATCTTTTGAGTGTGGGAAGTCTACGGAGAAGTGTGCTAATTGTGGAAGTTTTGGACATACCACTTCTGAGTGTAGGAGGAATGTGGTAAAGTGTTTTAACTGTGGAGAAGTTGGTCATATTAGCACCAAGTGTACCAAACCAAAGCAAGCTCAGTCGGGTGGAAAAGTATTTGCATTAGCCGGTTCAGACACTACTAATGTGGATCGCTTGATTAGAGGTATGTGCTTTATTAATAATATGCCTTTAGTTGCTATTATTGATACTGGAGCAACTCATTCGTTCATTTCTCTTAAATGTGCTAAGCGTTTGGGTTTACGCATGGTTTCTTTGAGTGGTGGCATGATTATTAAGACTTCTGCTTCAGGGTCGGTAACTACTTCTTTGGTGTGCGTAAGTTGTCCCTTGACCATGTATGGTAAAGACTTTCTTATGAATTTGGTGTGTTTGCCGTTGGAAGGCTTGGATGTGATTTTGGGTATGAATTGGTTGCAATTTAATAGAGTTCATTTAGATTGCTATCATAAGTTGGTGAGGTTTCCTTCTTTGGAAGATGATGAAAGTGAAAGTTTTCTATCCACTAAAGAGTTGAAGAAACTTTTGGAGGATGAATCTCAGTTGTTTGGTTTATTTGCATCGTTGTCGGTAGAGGACAAGGTTGAACTTGACGTGTTTCCAGTGGTGTGTGAATTTCCAGAAGTGTTTCCCGAGGATATTACGGATGTACCGCCGGAAAGGGAAGTTGAATTTTCTATTGATCTAATTCCGGGTACTAGACCAATTTCGGTGGCACCGTATCGTATGTCAGCATCAGAATTGGTAGAGTTGAAGAAGCAGTTGAATGATTTGTTAGAAAAGAGGTTTGTGAGGCCAAGTGATTCTCCTTGGGATGCACCGGTGTTGTTAGTAAAGAAAAAGGATGGAAGTATGCGGTTATGTATTAATTACCGACAGTTGAACAAAGTGACAATTAAGAATAAGTATCTGCTTCCTAGAATTGATTATTTGATGGACCAATTGGTTGGAGCACGAGTTTTTAGCAAGATTGATTTAAGACCAGGTTATCACCAGATTCGTGTGAAGGAAGGAGATATTCAAAAGACGGCTTTTAGGACACAGTATGGACATTACGAATATTTAGTGATACCATTCGGAGTTTCTAATGCGCCAGGTGTGTTTATGGAGTACATGAATCGTATTTTTCATGAGCAGTTGGATCATTTTGTGGTTGTGTTTATTGACGACATTCTGATTTATTCAAAGTCTCAAGAAGAGCACGAGGAACATTTAAGAATTGTGTTACAGATTTTGAGGGAGAAGCAATTGTATGTCAAGTTGTCGAAGTGTGAGTTTTGGTTGTCAGAAGTGAGCTTTCTTGGGCATGTTATTTCAGGTAATGGTATTAGTGTTGATCCATCTAAGATTGATACGGTAATGCAATGGGAGACTCCTAGAATAGTTACGGAGATTCGAAGCTTCTTGGGCTTGGCAGGTTATTACCGGAGGTTTATTGAAGGGTTTTCGAAGTTGGCACTTCCGTTAACGCAGTTAACTTGTAAGGGAAAGGCTTTTATTTGGGACGTTGATTGTGAGGAGAGTTTTATGGAGTTAAGGAGAAGATTGAGAACAGCGCCGATCTTGATTTTGCCGAATCCTACAGAATCTTTTGTGGTATATTGTGATGCTTCTTTGACTGGTTTGGGTGGTGTTTTGATGCAAGATGGGGAGGTTGTGGCTTATGCTTCTAGGCAGTTAAGAGTGCATGAAAAGAATTATCCTACTCATGATTTGGAATTAGCGGTCGTGGTATTTGTGTTAAAAATTTGGAGGCATTATCTTTATGGTGCAAGATTTGAAGTTTTTAGTGACCACAAGAGTTTGAAGTATTTATTTGATCAGAAGGAATTGAATATGAGGCAAAGAAGATGGCTAGAACTTTTGAAGGACTATGATTTTGGATTAAATCGTCATCCGGGTAAGGCAAATATGGTGGCCGATGCCTTAAGTCGGAAGTCTTTGCATGTGTCCGCAATGATGGTAAAGGAATGGGAATTATTGGAGAATTTCAGAGATTTGAGTTTGGTTTGTGATATGACGCCGAGAAGCGTGAGACTTGGTATGCTTCGTATCACAAATGATTTTCTTGCAACCGTTTGCGAAAGGCAAAAGTTGGATTTGAAGTTTGTTGACTTGATGACAAGAGAGAATGAAGATTTCAAAGTTGATGATTTTGGAGTTTTGAGGTTTCGTGG
This sequence comes from Lathyrus sativus, assembly GCA_963859935.3. Taxonomy (NCBI): domain Eukaryota; kingdom Viridiplantae; phylum Streptophyta; class Magnoliopsida; order Fabales; family Fabaceae; genus Lathyrus; species Lathyrus sativus. The sequence goes on from OZ012738.1 coordinate 608,758,651, forward strand.
TCGTATTTGTATTCCTGATGATGCGGAGTTGAAAGGAATGATATTGGAGGAAGGACACCGTAGTAATTTGAGTATTCATCCGGGAGCAAATAAGATGTACCAAGGCTTGAAGAAGATCTTTTGGTGGTCTGGGTTGAAGAGAGATGTGGCTCAGTTTGTGTATGCATGTTTGACTTGTCAGAAGTCTAAAGTGGAACATCATAAACCTATTGGATTAATGCAGTCGTTGGATATCCCAGAGTGGAAATGGGATGGTATCTCGATGGATTTTATTACGGGGTTGCCGAATACGCAGAGAGGTCACAATGAAATTTGGGTGATTGTTGATAGACTTACTAAATCTGCTCACTTTATTCTGATTGATATTAGTTATCCTTTGGAGAAGTTAGCTGAGATCTATGTTCGGGTGATTGTGAAGTTGCATGGAGTTCCCAAGAGCATTGTATCGGATAGAGATCCAAGGTTTACTTCAAGGTTTTGGTAAAGTTTGCAAAAGGCTTTGGGTTCGCAGTTGAGATTGACTTCGGTTTATCATCCGCAAACAGATGGTCAAACCGAAAGGACAATTCAATCGTTGGAGGATTTGTTACGAGCTTGTGTGCTAGAGCAAGGTGGTGTGTAGGATAGTTATTCAGCGTTGATTGAATTCACCTATAATAACAGTTTTTATTCGAGTATTGGTATGGATCTATTTGAAGCTTTGTATGGTCGAAAATGTCGAACACCTTTGTGTTGGCATGAGACTGGTGAGAGGTCGGTGGTTGAACCGGAGTTGGTACAGCAGACGACGGAGAAGGTGAGGTTGATTCGAGAAAAGTTGAGAGCTTCTCAGAGTAGGCAGAAAAGTTATCATGATAAGAGAAGGAAGGATCTTGAATTTCTAGAGGGCGACCATGTGTTTTTTAGAGTTACGCCGGTTACGGGTGTAGGTCGTGCTTTGAAGTCGAGGAAGTTGACTTCTCGTTTCATCGATCTGTATCAGATTATTGCACGAGTTGGTGTTGTGGCGTTGCCTCCGAATATTTCGAATTTGCATGATGTGTTTCATGTTTCGCAACTTCGAAAGTATGTTCCGGATCCGTCACATGTTATCCCTATGGACGAGGTTGAAGTAAGAGATAACCTTACAGTGGAAGCTTTGCCGATTAGAATTTTGGACCGTGAGATTAAGAGGTTAAGAGGCAAGGATATTGCGCTTGTGAAAGTAGCATGGGGAGGTGCTGCAGAAGGCGATATGACTTGAGAATTGGAAAGTAAGATGCGAGAGTCGCATCCAGAGTTGTTTGGATCAGGTAATATTTTTAAGGACAAAAATTTCTAAAGTGGGGGAGAGTTGTAACGCCCCGATTCTGAATTTCCCATTATTTTGTTGAGTCTTTTAATTTATTTGGTTAATTGTTATTTTATTGTGGATTTATATGATAATATGTTATGTGTGATTGTTGTGGTATTTTATTATTTGGAGAGTTTTGGGAATTAATTAGAGGGTGTTTTAGATAATCCTTGGTTAGTAGTTATTTTGAGAGAAATAGAATAGAAAGAGTATAAGTGGAAAAGAGAAAGAATAGGGAAGATAGAAACCAAAAGGAAAGAAAAAGAAGAGAAAGAAAGGAAGAGAAGAGAGAAGAGAAAGGAAAAGGAGAAAAACCTAGAATCATCAAGAATCAACTTCTAAGCTTTCAATTGATCGGGTAAGGGTGTGAAACTTTATTATTCGTGCAATGTGTATGATTATGTGTGTTCTTGTTGGTTTTGTTTTGGATTGGGGAGAGTTTTACTCATTTTTCATTCTAGGGCATAATACGGATTTAATCGATAGAACTCGAGTTTTCGTTGGTGAAAGTGAGATTAAGTAGTAGCATTTATGTCGGGGATGTTAGGCTAAAGTGCTGGGAAGAGTTGGGACTTAATCGGGTGAATCCAAGAGTTTTGGAGTGGAAGAACAGTGGGGAAATTCTGAGTTCGCAGACACTCGCAAGCACGTTAGCTAAGCGAGCTGGTCGCGAACGTTTAATAAGCGAGCAGTAGCAAATAGGTAGCGAACGGTCCCAGACTTGGACAGAATGCATGTTATGGTGTTCGCTGGTAGCGAATGGGGGTAGCGAAGGTTTGCTAGGGGTTCGCTGAGCGAGCGAGGTAGCGAACAAAGTCAGAGACTTCTGTTTGCCTTCACGAGCTTGTTCGCTAGGCGAACAAGTAGCGAATACTCGCTAGGAGCTCGCTAAGCGAGCAGGGTAGCGAACGTGACAGGTTGTGTTTTCTTTAATGTTTCCATCCGTGGTCGGATTTCCGACTTAACTTTGATTATTTCCTTGCTCGAGGCATCGATCATGCCGAGTTATATTGTGTTGTGGGTAGCCGTATGGCGTGAATCCTAGATTGTGTGATATGGCCGTTTGGCAATTTCGTGCATTTGTTTGGATTAAATGGGAATGCATGGTGATATTAATGTGAATGCGTATATTTTTATATACTTGTATAATATGAAGAATGCATGAATATGTTTGTAAACATGTGTGGATTCTAAGAGTGTATTGAGTCGTGTTGCATGTGTAGCATCATGATTGCATTCTTGTGTGTCTGATCCCGCGTAGGATCTGCAGAAACCTCGTGTGCCCATGTGGGGTGTGATCGATGGTTTAGTTACTTTGATCCCTAGGAGGATCTGCAGAAACGATCGTGTGCCCTTGTGGGGTATGAGCGATGGTTTATTTTTGATTCCATGGAGAATCTGCAGAACAGTTGTGTGCCCTTGTGGGGTGTGAGCAACCGGATTATGTGCCCGTGTGGGGTGTGATCAATCCTGAAAAATCGTGTGCCCATGTGGGGTGTGAGCGATGGGCGAACATCGTAGGCCCGACGGGGAGTTACTTCGGTAACGAGCGATGGTTCCATTTTGGTTCTTCAATTGAACCTGCTGAACGAGTCGGTACCGCATTTGCATCTGCATAGAGTCGTGAGTCGGTCTCTATGAGTTGCATTATCATCTTTATATGATGTTTTGGTGAAATGAACATAATTGTAATTGTTTATGTGAAATTCTATGAATTGTGAAGCATGAATTGGTGAATGTGATTGATTATGTGTGTGTACATTGTGATGTATTGTGACAAGTTGTGGTGAGAAATGTGAATTGCATGTATGTTATAATTGTGTTTATGATATATATAATTTTATGCATTGTTTGTTATGATAATGTTTCTCACTCTTCTGCTGTTTTATAATGCTCTATGAGGCATTGCAGAGTAGGATGCTGGAGGTCTTTTGTGAAGCGAGTCTTCATTTCTTTTGGTCAGATGGCTCTGATATGTAACACTGGGTAGTTAGGAATTGTTTTGATTCTTTTGTGATACATATGTTTATGTATCTGCTGCTGTATGTTTTGTAAACTCAACTGATGAATTGAATTAATCTGAATGATGTATATGATGCTTATGTTAATGAAGTGATTTCAATGTTTAGATGTTTCCGCTTTATTCTAAATGTTGATATGTGGGTTTTAAGCGTTATGCTTTGTTTTTAGTTGAGATTTACCCCTTTTGTTACATATCTTTATGAGCAGGTATTATTTATGTTTCGTTTCATGGATAATGTGACGCGCCTCTTTTATACCACGTTATAATTATACTCTGATGGAATTTTTATTAAGTGCCTAAATAATTTAATTGTTTATTTGGGGGTATAGAAAAGGGGTGTTACAACGTCCGCGGGGATAGCGGAACAGTTTCCTGTTTTTTCTTTCTTCTTTCTTCTCTTGTCTTCCCAGACTCAGGTAGTCAATCACATGGATGCTTGTGTGAAAGTCTAAACGACGGCTTCGAATTGGACGCTGTCAAAAAATGGTTCTTTTTCTACATAAAGGTCAAAAAAAGACATTTTTGGGGGGCAATTTGATAGCTCACAAATTCGACGCCTCATATATATAGATTAACATATTAAAGTCTTTTGAGAGGTAAAGAGGTTTTCGAAGCCTTGAGACCTTCGATTAGAAAGTCAAAATATTGTGGGACTTAGAGAAAATTCTAACCCTTAAAAAGAAAGTAGCCTTCGACCGAGATGTTGGCTGGAGATTAGTGAAGTTTTGAAATTCAAATAATGGAGGGAGTAGTTATGCTTTCATATGACTAAGAGGGACAAGTGACGTTTGTTTGGCAAAAGACTTCATGCATTGTGACACTTGTCGGAAGCTGATGGCTTTAGGAGGTTATTGGTAGTTATTTTTTACTATTATAAATAGGAGTCTTAGACATAGAATTTAGTGTGTTGTAATTTACTATTTGTACAAGTCACTCCTAAATTTACTCAAAGTATCCGAGTGTAGAGAAAAGAGTTCAAGGAGAATGTACGTTATGTAAACACATCATCTTTACTTTCAATGAAGTTTAATTTACTTGCTTAACTTTACAAAATTTTCCTTTACTTTTTTCTACAATCTACTTCCTTCTATCCACTTTACTTTATCTTCGTCCTAAATTCCTTTCTAAGATTTATATCTCTTTCCTTCTAAATTTCTATCTTCTCTTTCGCTTCAGTCGAACAAACACCTTTATGATTAAAGCTTTTTTTCTAAACACTATTGAAGTGTGTAACTTAGACAGATTTCAAAACATAAACCTTTAGCACATGTTCTAGGATCAATCTGATCGATCCTGTGAATCACCAAAGTTAGATTTAAAAGATCAGCGGTTGTTTTCTATTTTTTAAGGGAAACAAGCAGGCTAGAGAGAAGCTCAAAATAGCTCAACACAATCTTGCCCAAAATAAAATGAATAGAGAAAAAATCATTTTGGCTAAATGTTGTTATTAAAAGGTTATTTATTTGAATAACATTGAGGATCAACTGTTGAAACAACGTGTGAAGATTGATTGGCTTAAAAATGGAGACAACAATTCAGCTTTCTTTTATGCTTTATTAAAAAGCAAGAGAGTGCACAACCAAATCTATTATCTGAAAACTGAAACGGAGGGAACAATGTATAACCAGAAAGATATTGAAGAGGAGATTCTCAATTATTACAACAACCTGGTTGGTAAGGCTGCTACTAATCTTAGAGGCATTGATATTGTGTCCATGAAGAAGGGTACTCAATTATCTAGGGACAAAGAAACAGCCTTGTTGTGCCCATTAAGATGGAGGAAATTGATACAGCCCTTAAAGGTATTAATGACAATACTTTCCATGGTATTGACGGTTATGTTGCCAAGTTCTTCAAATCCACATGGAGTTGTACAAAGAAGGATGTTTACGAAGCTGTTAAAGATTTCGTTGAGAATAACATAATGTATTATGCTTTTAGCAATGCTTTGGTTACTCTTATACCTAAGGTTTCAAATGTGAAGTTGATTAAAGAGTTTAGGCCAATTTCCTGTTGTACAGTTGTTTATAAAATTATAGCCAAAATCCTTGCTTCTAGATTAAGCAAAGTCTTGAGCTCCATTGTTCACCACAACCAAGTTGCTTTTCTACCTAGCCAACACCTTCAAGATCATGTTTTGTTGGCGTACAAATTAATAAAAGGTTATAGCGCCAAAGGAGGCCCTCCTAGATGTATGATCCAAATGGATCTCCAAAAAGCCTACATTCAGTTGAGTGGCTGGCTTTGAAAACTATTCTTCATGAGGTAAGCTTCCCTCCTCAATTCATCAATTGGATTCTCCTCACTGTGCAAATTGTGTCGTATCGGTTTAATGTGAATGGAGAGCAAATCAACATCTAGAAAGCTAAACGTGGATTACGGCAAGAGGATCCTCTATCCCCATGTTATTTGTTATAATGATTGAATACCTTTATAGGGTCTTTGGAAAACTGGATGGAAATCCCAATTTTAATTATCATTCGAGGTGTGAAAAACTAGGCATAATCCATTTTTGCTTTGCAGATGACCTTTTGGTTTTCACTCATGGTGACTCTATATTTGTGCACCTTGCTATGCAGGCTTTCAAGGAGTTTTCAAATGCAACTGGCTTGAAAGTTAACCCACAGAAGTGTAAACTTTATTTTGGCAACGTGGATGATATAACTAAACAAGACATCCTCAACTCAACCTTTTTCAAGGAAGGTTGTCTACCCTTTCATTATATGGGTATTCCCTTATCTAGTAGAAAATTATCAGTGGCTGACTGTAGATTGCTGGTTGAAAAAATAGTGGCTCGCATTGATCATTAGAGTGTGCATCTTTTGAGTTTTGCTGGTAGGCTCGAATAAATTAATAGTACTTTGATGGTTGTTACTAGTTTTTGGATGCAGTGTATTCCTCTTCCAAAAAAGGTTATTAAGCAAGTGGAAGCAGTTTGTCGTTCGTTCTTGTGGTCAGGTTCTGGTATAATCACTAGAAAAGCTCCTATCTCTTGGAAGAAAACTTGTAATAGAAAAAGCCTAGGTAGTGTGAACATAAGTGCTATTGCATATTGGAATCAAGCAAGCCTGTTGAAATTGTTTTGGAACTTAAGTGGTAAAAGGGACAGCTTATGGATCATGTGGGTGCATAGTTACTACTTAAAAGGAAAGGACATAATGGAGGTATCTGTGAAAAATCAATGGTCATAAATCATGAAAGCAATCTTTAAATATAGGCACATAATATCTTCTCAAGATTGGATCAAAATTCAAAACCAGTATAGTAAGTATCACTACTAGGCACATTTACTTGACCATTAAACTGAGTCAAGGTCAGATTCCTTGGAGGAAGCTTTGGTTCAACAATCATGTGAGGCCAAGGGAAATGTTAATGTTGTGGATGGCTTGCAATGGTAGGCTTGCAACTAAGGATAGAATGCAGTATTTTGGATTCATCGAGTAAACCTGATGTTGTTTCTGTAACAGTGTTGAATCAATGCAACATCTATTTTTCTCATGTGGTAAAATGAAATTGATTTGGCTTATGTTCTTCAATGGCTAAACATCAAGCATATTCCTCTTGGTTGGAATGAAGAGTTGTTGTGAATTCTGAATAATAGCAAAGGTAAGGATTGGAAGACTAAGATTCTAAAATGTGCTTTTACGTAGACAGTCTATGAAACTTGAAACCTTAGAAATTGCCACTGCTTTGACAACCAAGTTGATGTTAGATCCATAGGGCCTAAAATTATAGATGTTGTAGTGAATAGATGTTGGACAAGACATACCCTTAGAAAGCATATTGGCAAGTTATTGCTCCCCTAAATTAGTCAAATTTTCTTTGTTTTTCGTGTTTCCTCGGCTAGATCAAATTTGATCGCCTTGTTTTGTAGTGTGATTTTGAGATTTAATAAATCTCTTATTCCAAAATAAAATAAAAAACTGATTATATGGTGAAGATTTTCAGTAAACTCTTCTGTGGTAATCTTAATGGAAATAAACATAATCCTGAGATTAGTTGAAGGAACACTTACGGTCTTTTGAATTTTGTCTTTCCATTCACCCAAACTTGTAGAACTCAACTAAAAAATATGACAATTATTCTAGTGAAGTTTCAAGTTGAAACAAGTCTGGTTTAGCTTGACTCTTTTAAGCCTGATAATTATTTTTAAGCATTTATTAATAAATTAATGCTACTTTGAACTTAATTTTTGTTTCCGCTGACAAGTAGTAAGAAGTTAATTTACATACCGCAGTTGTGATGATAGGCACCCACAAATAATTCAAATCCAGAATATTGGAACATAGTAAATGCAAATCCTCAGATTAAAACTACAGCATTGCAATAGCTCCTGTTGAACCAAGAAATTCATATACCCACTTATTTGAACAAATCACAGAAAAATAAACCAGAGTTTCTGAGCTTTAATGTACAGTTATGACTTTATTTACTACAAATGAACATCTATAATTGGGGAAGCACCCAAATACTGAACATTGAACAACAATTCACAAAAGGTTACAGGTACAAATGCCAGCCTTACCTAAAGAAACTTCAAAACAAAAAAAAAACTGGAATCCGAAGTATAGTGAAAAATAAAATAATCCTCTTCAAAAAAATCCAATTCTAATTTCGCTTTCCCTCTGGAAGTGAAAATGGTCCATATGCATCCTTTCCTGGGCAGAAATGCTTCACCACTTTTCACTTTTTTCCCTATCAAAATAGATGAGTATCACTAAACAAACAGAACCTAGTATCTTTCCATTACTTTCTTCAATGCTGTACTAAATCTCCTTTTTAGATAACAGAACCTTCAAAATTGAGAAAACTGCAACCAATGCAATTTGTAAATGCTCAGAACTACTCATCTTTATACATATCTGCCCCATTTTGCGACTATTTAGATTAGCACTAGCGGTTGCTTTCAGACTTCGACTCAACCTGAGCTCAGATTGTAAACTTCCACTCAACACTGTCTCTTTATTGAAAGAGAGGACTGTCATTGTCATGCTTAAATTGTCATTTCTTACAGGATAATCTTCACCGCGTAAACAAGCTTCAAAACTTCCACCATACGCCACCTGTCCTTGACCCTCCATACGGCCAGCATTAACAACAAATTTTAATCTCTTTCCGACTAGCAAAGTATCTTCAACTTTTGCACCCACATAGTATTTCTTTCCAAAAGATGTCAAAGAAACACCGCAATCAGCAATATTGTGCTTTATGTTTTTCAATTTTGTGTCGGTGTGAACGGTATAAACCATATCTTTACCAGCAGATTGAACATCAACGCCGATAGAATAAGTAGGACCCAATGGATTAACATAAGTTGCAGCACACTCAGATTGAATATTGAAATCCTGCTTGTTCTTATGCATTTGCCCTACAACCGTGGCGGATACATTCTTCTTTATTTCAGTAGATATCTCCAAGTTTATACCATCAAAACCCACATCGTGATCCCATCCTTGGGGATCAAGAACAGGTCTCACAAGCCACTGGTCATTATCAACAAGGCAGCGATATCTATGTATTGCACAGTCCGAATCAAAACTTAGAGGAACAGCCATATCCGGTAACTGAATAAGTTCAGGAGGAGCCTGTTGATCATCAAAATTATTACTATTTAAAAACTCTTGTTCTTCTAAGAGCAACTTATCCTTGCGCCTACGACACTCTTCTTTCATTTGTTTCTTTAAGTAAAGGGTCTCTCTGTATTCCAATTCATCCAGATAATCTTCCTTCTGCTGCTTGGACAACTTTTCAAACTGGGATTTTGTCAATATTCGTATGGATGGAAGTTGATCATACTCATCTCCTTCTTCCTTGTCTGAAAGTAAAATTTCCTCCATTTCATCATCAATTCCACTTTGATTAGATACAGGGCGATGACGTAACAGGGACGAAAGAAGATGAGGCAGAGAAGGAACTTGGGCATTATTTGCTGGTCCTAGTTCTACGCCATTCTGAAACTTAAGGAGGGAGTTTACATCGCCCAGAACTTTGGTACAAATGCAAAATAACAAGAGTTGAGATCTCCAAACCTGTCCATTTGGAAGAACTTTCTCCCCCGTAATATTTCTTGGGCACTGAGGATGGTTCTCAACCAAAAGTGCAGGGCTTTCAAGCCTTGAATCTAACATTGCCTGTTGTATATACTGCTGTATTAGATTAGTACATTGAGATATATATGAATCATAATTAACAGTATATCCCTCAGGTCCTTCTGGAATAGCTGAGGAAGAATGAGTCATGACTAGGATAGTGTTGAACCAGATTGCTGCACCAAATACTTCAGTTATGAGTCTCAAAAGTGGGAGGTCACTATAACCAGAATTGATAAGATCAAGACGTTCAAAATATAAAACGATGTCTGGAGGAGATTTCCTAATGAATCTCTTCACAGACAGCATGATCCTCTTATTTCTCTTCACACTATTGGGAGATGAAGGCAGGAAACCAGGGGTATCAATAAACGTTATGTTAAGCCCGTTCACAGTTCCCACAATTTCTTGAATGCAATCAGTAGCAGGTTGAAAAGCATTCGTTGTGGCTTTTTCTTGATCAAAAATAGAGTTTATGGTAGCACTTTTACCAACTCCTGTTTTACCAAGGACAAGTATTCTGCAGGAGAACTCCAATTGGGGCATCCCAGTCGCCTCCTGATGATTTGCTATTGCTCCGGCTCTACTGCTACTAAGGTTAACTCTTTTCAGATCCAATTCTTCTGTACGAATCAAAGTTGCCAGGTGCATCCGATAAAGAACCTTTGTAACCAAGAGGTTTTCTTTTGACTGGTTGAGGCGCTGGAGCAGGCGGAAAAACTTAACTTGGAGATCCTCAACCTTTGCCAAAGTATCCTTCCGTCTTCCATTACCGCTATCTTGAGATTGAGAAATTTCTGCATCTGAAACATGCTGCGGTGTGGAATTACTCTGATTACTCTGATTGGCAGAAGAGTTTGATGTGCCAGATGGAATCGGCAATGCTACACTATTAGCTGTGGGAGCTGAACATAACAAAAGGCATGTATGAGTTACATCAAAAAACCTTTTTACTTTCGGGGGCATATGCTTACAGGTATATGATCGTACTCCTAGGAATGGGGGTGAGAGATTGTAACATGGAGGTTTCTAACACTGATTTTTCAATAATTTAACAGGAAAAATAAAAGCAAAGTTGTACCTTGCTCATTAAGATCTTCACTCGGACGGTCTTCCTCGTAGAAACCATTACCGCCTGATAACGGCGTGGGCGATACCAATGATTTGGAAACTATTTGGGATAAAACCCAATCTCTAAAACCTTTCATCCTACCTACTGCAACATATCAAATAAAAAGTTCATAACTCCGTATAGAATTAAAATCACAATCTAATAACAGGAAGCCAAAGAAAAACTTACAGTCTTCTTAAAATGAGAATAACACCTCCAAACATACTAGCATTAAACCACAAGAATTTCCATAAATAAGCATGAAAATAAAAACAACAATTTCAATCAATTTGTTTCTCAAGCACTTGTGTTAATCAATAAGTATCATTGTAACTAAGGAACTGAAAACAAATTATATCAATTGTTAAAATTAAACAAAGAATTAAAAAAAAATTGAAAAGGCGAAAAGTAAGTAGTTCACCTAACATGTAGTATATGAAGCATTTTTGGGGTGAGTGGGTAACCCTAATATCGGGGAAAAGAACGAGTAGTGGATGAATGGGATAAAGAGCGGAGAAGAAAGAAAAGATACGAAGATGAACGTGAAAGGGGGTGTAGTACGAGAGAGAGGAATCGATGAGGAAGAAAACGAAAATGTTAAGATAGAGATTATGGGGATAAGACGCCGAAAGAGACGAACAAGAGAACACGAAACACACCTTAGGTTACTCTATTTATTTTTTTTAATATATTTTTTTTTAATTTAGAGATTAAGACAAGAACTGACGCTAATTTTAGGGTATGTCCCACGGTGGGACTCCCACCCACGGTTCAAAAATATTTTACAGAAATAAAACTATTTTCCCTCCTTCAACCTATTATAATTTATACTCAATATTTTTTTAAATATACCTAATTTTAAATTAAACTGATTTTTTATTTAAGGACCCGTTAATTACACTAGCGATTTTGTATCACTCGTCCACCCCTTGATTAGTGGCAGCTCTTCCCTTTCTTTTCTTTTCTTTTTTTTTTTTGTTTATTTTATATATTTTATTATTAAAATAGGTTAATAATTATTTTAAATATCTAAATTATAAATTATTTATTTAACAACTACTATCCACTTTAAAAACTTGATTGAAAAACAAAAACAACTATAAATAAAATTAATTAATTATTACAACAACATCAATCAAACTTTATCTCAATCTTATATCATAAAATAGGATCAATTACATAAATTAAATCAAGTCATAATATTTTATCCAAAATTATGTTTTTAATTCAATTTATTAATCTTGATGTCTTTTTAATAGTTTTTTAAGATATTCATCTAACTTTTTTCAGTTGATTTATTCTCCTTACAATATAATTTATAAGTCTTATTATGTTATAACAGTGGTGGTGGATTACTACTTTTAATACAGTGAAGCGGAAGATCGGTAAGATTAACACTCCAACGTTCAAGTTAGTATACGCAGAAGAAAAGTGAAGTGAAATTGAATTTAAATATATGCGGAAAAAGAGTAAAGTGAAATTGAATTTAATATATATATATATATATATATATATATATATATATATATATATATATATATATATATATATATATATATATATAGAGAGAGAGAGAGAGAGAGAGAGAGAGAGAGAGAGAGAGAGAGAGAGAGAGAGAGAGAGAGAGAGAGAGAGAGAGAGAGAGAGAGAGAGAGAGAGAGAGAGAGAGAGAGAGAGAGAGAGAGAGAGAGAGAGAGAGAGAGAGAGAGAGAACTAGTTATTTGTTAGATGTGATTTAGGGGGAGTCATTGGATGTACTTGTAATTGAGATCACTTGTGATAATTAGAATGATAACCTTCGTGTGCTAGAAAGATTCTGGAAGGGGTGAGACTCCTTCTTGGTGGTCAGTCGGGGTCGATGTGACTGGCCTGAAGCAGTTTCCCCCTAAGCCTTTGCCGATGTATAGATAAACGAGGGTTTCATACTCCATCTTAGATGCCGACCACTTTCTGATAACCCCAATGTAGGTGAAAGAAAAACATTTTTGTTTCTTTAAGGAATCATGCATCTTGCTCCAAACTTCTTTTCAAATGTATCATCATTATGACTCTTGGAAACCGAAACTCTTAAGTGTTACATGTGAGTGATTAGATCTGTTAGGTGAAGCCTTTTTGCATGCTAGAATATAACCTTCTTTAAAAGGAAAAATGTCTTCTTTTCTTTTTGAGTTTTTCATTTCCGAACTGGCAGTTATTTTATTCATTGGCATTTTGTTTTCCTACAACTGCAAAGTTAGTGTAACATGAGCAAGAAGTCACAAAAAAGTGTTCACAAGTCCCAAAAGGATACTCCATGATCTTGGATGGATCCTATTTACTCTTCCTAATGTTTATGCTTTTACTAAATCATATGGTTTTGACGATGCTTTTACGAAAGTTGGTATGTCTTCTGATTGGGGAATCTTGAGTCCTTCTAAGGAAGAGAAAATATGTGATAAGTATGGTGGTTGTGCCATTTCTTTTTTATGAATGTGTTTTTTCTACCATAGGCATTCATTTCCCCTTCATTGTTTGTAAGGTAGAGGTTCTGAAACATTTGGTCATGGATTCTTCGAAATTCCACCCTACGTGTTGGGAATACATGAAAGTATACCAGTATCGGTGTGAGTTTGTGAATGGAAAGCATCGTGTTATTCATTTTTTTCATTTATTCAAATGCCTTTGTAATCTGGCATCTTAGACTAGGGGTAGAGGATTACTCTCCCTCAATTTGACTATTCATGGGTTTGAACCTCTTTTGAAGATTCCATCTTTTGAAAATCAGTTCTTTCTCGTAACCCCCATCATCCCTTAAGCTCATGTTGTAATTTGTGATGTCGACGGTGGAGTGAAGGGAAAATGTGTCGACTTGTTCTCCACCTATTGAACTGAGGGTTAATTTTTACTAGGGAATCACCTTTTTGTATACAGTGAAAAGGATCTCCCCGATGAGGCTCGGTATAAAAAAGGCCAGCTAGTGAAGTTTATTAATAACTTGTGATATATATGGGGGAGTTACCCCGGTGGCGGAGGTTGATAAGAAATGTTTAAAGAATATTATTGACGTCAAGTTGTTGTTAAGAACCCGCTTTCAAGAAGAGAGAAACCCCATTTTTTTAAGCTTTACGACTTTTGGGGCTTTCAAAAAATTTAATTTGTATACCCCTAATGTATTTGCTTTGTTCATAATTGTAAGCAGAATGTATGGATAATGATTAGCAGTTCCATCTTCTAAGGCGGGGAGTAAAGTTGGTTAGAAATAACATCGTTGCGGAGAACCTGGTGAATCTACCAAAAATCCCAGGTCTGGCTGCCTATCCTTGATTGACGAGATTGGGCTCTCATTCTCCTGAAGGTGGCTAACCTTCTCCTTTGGACAAGGAATGTGTTTATTTAGTTATCCTTTATATGCTCATTCTAGAGGAATAACCGGGTATTATTGCTCGGTATATTTTGTGTGCCTCGTTTGCTTTGGCTCTTGGTTCATCCGGTCACTGGGAGGCTTTCTAGTTTGAATGGAACCCCGCTAAAAAGCAACAGATGAAGGACAATGTCCATGACCTGAAACTTCAGCAGGACAGATATCTGCAAGAAACAAATGAAGCTTGTACTCTCTTTCTGCGGTGAAGAATCTTTTGCTTCCCTTAAAGCTCGTTGGTTATCTTTCCGGCCAAGTGGATCATCTAGTAAAGACTGTGGCTATAAGGGACCAAGCTTTGTCTACTACTTGAAGTAATTTGGTGTTTAAGAATTAGGGTTCTTGTGTTCTTAGAACGCTTTACTGACTCAATAACTAATTAGGTGTATGAGTTTCATCCTTGAGGTAGTTTCGCAGTCATTCGAAAATGTTTTGTAGTAAGTGGAGCATTTCCACCACCCTTTGGCGCTTTCCGAGGAGAAAATCTGACTGAATCAAGAAATTAAATATGGCAAAGTTGTTTCTCAACTAAATTAGACTGGCTATGGCCCTCTATTATCCTTTTTATGTACTATTTGTATATTATTTTGTAATGGAAGAGTATGTAAAAATACTTTTTATGGAATGAAATACTTTTTGTTACCTTCTTGAGGTGTATTAGTATGATCCTTAGTACATGGCTCTGGATCTTTGCAAACTTACGAGGTATTTTCTCGAAGTTAATTAGGCATTGTTGTTTTAAGGCATTTTATATGATTCTAAATGCATAGATCTGGATTTTTGTGAACTTGTGAGGTCTTCCCTCGAAGTTTAATGGACGTCACTGGGACAATGAAAAAGGGAATACAAGTTTTATTTATTTATGTTACCTATTTTAAGACGTTTGTATAACCCTGAGTGCATATCTCCAGATTATTGTGAACTTACGAGGTTATCCCTCAATGTTTATTGGATGTCACTGGGCCGCTCCAAGCCAAAATTCGACTCCCTTTCCCCCTACCAAATGAAAACTTGGTCAGAGGTAAACGTGCGGCAAACCCACCATAGTATCTAGAGTAGATAGCTTCCAGACGAGGTGGGTCGTTATTGCTTGTGGGGATTGATTGTTCTAGTCAGATGTGTAAAGCGTCCCTAGAAGCACCCCCCCTAAATTTAGGTGTGGAATTGATTGCTTTAGTCAGACGTACAAAGTGTTTTCGGAAGCACCCCTAACTTTGGGCGGGGAATTGATTGCTTTAGCCAAACATGCAAAGCGTCTCCGACGACACCCTTGACATTAGGTGGGGAATTTAATTCTTTAGTCGAACATACAAAGTGTCTCTAACAACACCCATGGCTTTATGTGCACACCATGCATCGATTTCCTTGGTCATACTCCGGGTTTCTTATCGCTATGCATAGTTATATGTAAAAGAATGTATCTGAATGTATCATTTTATTTACTATTACCAATATATATATATATATATATATATATATATATATATATATATATATATATATATATATATATATATATATATATATACACACACACACACACACACACACACACACACACATACAAAAAGTAAATGGTATAGTCATAACATTTGATATGATAAAAAAATATTAAACATAACCAAGAAGGTCTGGGCCACTTATTCTTTCATTCTTTTCATTCAGCTTAGCAACTTTTTAGAGGATGAATGCTTATATTGTTAAGTTTTCTGGTGAGACAAGTGACATTGATCTCCATGGTTATGCCTTCACCCTGATCTTTTTGGAGGTACTAGTATATTCTTTTTGCTCCCTTTAGGTCAACATTGATAGTGGTTGATTCTCCTTGCAAGTTGTGATATTTAAGATTGAGTTGCACCGATGAGGCAACAATGTACAACGTGGCAGAAAAGAGTCATCCCAAGATACACTTGTAAACACTCTTACAAGGAACAATAAGAATTTGAGAACCTACCGCATGAATTCTTTCCATTTCCAACAAAAACCATCAGCTCCACACATCCCTAGGGATGGTCATAGTTTTATTGAACACCTGGGTATCAGAGCCTTCATATGGAAGGAAACCACTTCGGTTCAATCCTATTTTCTCGAACAATTTCAAGTACATGATGTCACAAGATCCATGTGTTGCACCCCAAAATTTGCCCTCACAATACAAGACTTTGTGTTCTAAGAAGGTTCACAAGGTTCACAAGTCCCACAGTGCTTTCAATACCTTTCATGAGGTTCATGAAGTCCATAGGTTGCTTCTTGGAGGTTCACAAGATTCACAATGTTTACAAAGCTTTCCTAAGGGTCATGAGGTCTACAAAGCCACTTCATGATGTTCACAAGGTTCACGAGCTTCACAATACCTCCCATGAGTATCACAAGATATCTTATGAAGATTCACAAGGTTCACAAAGTTCACAATTGGTCAGAAGAGTTGACAATTCCCTCAGACAATGCACCTCCTAAGCAGTGCATCCAAAACTAGGGTTTTGACTTTAATCAGGCTAAATGGACTTCCAAGACTTCAAGTGAGCTTCATAACATCTTATATGTGTATAAGAACCCCCATGTCAAGTTTCAAGACTTTTCTCAAAAGTTTGCTCAGTCAGATGATCAGATAAGTCAAAAGCAGTCAATGCAGTTAAAAGGTCAAACTGAGGTCAATTGTGGTCAAACCAAAGTCAAACTTCATGATTTTTTTGCCAACATCAAAGAGAGGTTGGGTGAGAAATATTATCATAATAACTGTAATACCCCAAATTTTGCCCTAAGATTTGTCGTCGCATTTCATTGCATTTAATCAATTACTAACAAATTTGTGTAGTCGTTTGACTTTTTGCAGGTAAATATCATATGGCATGCATTTTTTTTCTAAAAAGTAAAAATGGCACAATTGGCAGGAGGACATGTGTAAGGAGTTATGAGTGTGAGAGGTTGAGAGTTCGAATCTCACCTTTGTCACTTTTTTTTGTTTTTTATTATTTTTACTCTAAATTTTTCTATCTTTCATTAAAAAAATAACAAAAATAGTTTTTTATTATTATTTAATTATTATTTTCGTATTTTAATTAAATCATTTTTTAAAATATTATTTTTTTCACTTTTTTCTAAATTATTCATAAAAATATCCAAAAAATCATAAAATAAAAAATATTGAAAAAAATTTTGTTCTTTTTATAATATTTTTTATTTTAGGAATCAATAGGATTATTAGTTTTTATTTTAAGTTTATTTTAATTATTTTAAATTATTTAAATTTTATTTTTTCTTAACTAATTATTTAGTTTGGGCTTTAAAATGGGCTTTAGGGACATTATTGACAATTTGGTGTTAACCCTAATTTGTTCCCTATATATACATGTGTTGCCTTGTTGGAAAAAGAGAGAGAATGAAAAAAACCTAAGAGGAGTGAGTGCCGTTGGCCGTTATTTAGTTTTCTTCTTCATCCATTACTATTGTTTCTTTTTCTTCATCGTTTACCGTTATTTCTTTTCCTTCATCTATTACTGTTGTTTCTTTTTCTTCATCTTTTACCGTTATTTCTTTTTCTTCATCTATTACCGTTATTTCTTTTTCTTTATCTATTACTGTTGCGTTTATATATATATAATTTTTAAATTGTTAGAGTTTATATATATAAGATTTTTGATCGAATTATGTCGATACGATGTTTGCACATTTGTGTGCATGACGCGTGACATTTGTGTTAGTTCGATCTGGTTGCGATGATCGCATTTTTGTGTGAGCAATAATACTATTTTTTGCTTAATTTCTTTTTCTTTGCGATAAATTTTGTTTCGTCCGATTTAGATCTGGTTGCGATGAGCGCATTTCTGCGTTAGCAACATTGTTGGGTTATTTGGCACATTTAAAATTCATTATTGCTTTATTATTATTATTATTATTATTATTATTATTATTATTATTATTATTATTATTATTATCATTATTTATTATTATTATCATTATTATCATTATTATTATTATTGTTATCATTAATTTATTAAAATTTGTTGTAATATAAAAATCTGTTTTTTTAAAATAAATGACATTAACATCTTTTTTCCAAATTAATATGAAAACCTAATTTTAATTTTCTATATGATTCTATGTATATATTTATTATAATTCTTGTAAATTTTTGTAAATAAAATTAAACCTTATAAACACTTAATGTAAAATTTTGGTGAATGTGATTATTGATTAGTTAAAATTTATTTTCATCATAATGTGTAAATATTTTTCTTAATAATTGTTAATATATAATTAGAGATAATTAAATTTTTGTAAATGATTAAGAAATTTATAATTATGTTATATTTAGAACTTTATATTATAGTAATTATTTAATCATTTATGTTTCTAAATAAAAATCAAATCTTATGATATTTAGAACTTTATATTATAGTAATTATTTAATCATTTATGTTTCTAAATAAAAATCAAATCTTATGATATTTAGAACTTTATATTATAGTAATTATTTAATCATTTATGTTTCTAAATAAAAATCAAATCTTATGTTTAATCACGTTATTAATTAATTATTATTGCTAATCATATTTTGTTGCTTATTATTATTTTGAAATTTCTATCTTATTATTTTTTCTAACTTTGTCTATTTTTCTCATTATTATTGTTTCAACTAATTATTTTCACTAACTTTATATTTATACTAACCTTATTTAATTTTTCTTATTATTTACTAACCCTAATATTTTATTTGCTTATTTGTTATTTTTTTTATTTATTATAATTTTGTAATTGCCTCTTGGATGTAAATTGTAATTACTTGATTATTATTATCATTATGGTTAGTAATTAGGGAGTGCTAATATGTATGATATTTAAAAAAATAAATTAGATCATTTTAATATAAGATAATTAAATTAAACATTTCACACACGTAAGTCGATTTTAATCGCCGTCTCACTTCCTAAGGATATCCCTCAAGTTGCCTACGAATAATGGTTAAGTGGGGTGTATAAAGCAAGTTCCTCAAAAAGAAAATCATCAAAGTCCCTTATGGTTGCCTTTACGAATCGAGTCCCTTTCGAAAAATGATGATAGTCCCTCTAGTTTGCTTATTACACCCCACAATGGCCTTCAAAAATCCAATTGTCCCTCACATGTCCCTTAACATCCAAAGTAAGGACTACCTACTCCATTATAGTAGGGATAGTCTTACTAAGGAAAGGATAAAGAATAAGAAAGACCTTAAAACATTAGGGTAGGCTACTCCTAGATACTTGCTCACTTCAAAACTTTTTTCACACTTAAACAAATTTCCAACGAAATTTTCAAACAAGTTTTTTTCACATCCATACACGGATTATTATTAAACTATTCTGAAATTTTTTGCTATTCACACACTACACTTTCAAAACAATTCAAAAGTGAGCTTAAGTACCTAAGAGCCCATGGATAACCATGGATGAAAAGGGTGCTAACACCTTCCCTTTTCATAACCTACCCCCCGGACCCAAAATATTCTCTAAGGTCTTTCCTGTTCTTTTATAACCTTTCCTTATGGATAAAATAAAAGTCGGTGGCGACTCTTGCTATCCGCAACATTGTTTAAAGTCAGTTCTCCCACCGTGTTACAGAACTGGCGACTCTGCTGGGGACCTATTTAAGAGGGGTACCCTTAGGAATTAAGATCACTTTAAATTGTTTGCCTTGTTTGCTTTATTATTATATTGTTGGGGTGCTCTTATGTGTGAAAGGTCCTAACCCGGATCTAGTGTACCTTAGGTAAATGGCAATAGACCAAGGAAACTGTACGACGTATATCGATACAGTTGATCTGGTGGCCATAGTTAGTGCGACTTCTTGGTTGGTGCTTATATTCCTTAAGTCAAGTTGAGGATAATATTGAGGCTGCCATATGTTGTCAATGCACTAACTGACTTTTAGAACCCTAGTTAACTCATCTTGGCCTTTAGAAAGTAGTGAGGTAACCGGCTTTGGTGCAGACTGAAGTTGGTTGACACTCGATGCTACGCTCATTGAGATCTTAAACTTGGAGGGTTTTGGTTGGCAAGTAAGTTGCCTTCTGATCAACCACCCTTATGAAGGATCAATGATATTGAGATCCCTTAGAACCCGGTTACTTTTGTAGGACAGGATGAACCATCTAACTTCAGGGGAGGGTACTTACCTTTAAACCTCATGCAAGCCTTTAAACCTAGGGCAATTGTGTGACTTGTTTGTGTGTGCCACATGTTTGTGATTGAACATAACATCATGACATCATCATGCATCATGAGCATATCATTTTCCCTAACCATTTCAAGGACCAAGGGATTTATTTTTGTTCTTTGTTGCAGGTCATGGCTTCTGCTCGTAGAAACACCATCAGGATCAACTTTGTAGGGATACCTCCCAAGCTCAAAGAGTTGGTTTCCCAAGTGTCTGATCATTCCCAGTTCGTCCAGAGACATGGTCACCTATTGGATCTAGTCACTTCAGGGTTCAGTGAAGACATGATGAGTGTGCTGTTTCAGTTCTTTGACCCTAAGCACCATTGCTTTACATTTCCTGATTATCAGTTAGTTCCAACCATGGAGGAGTTCTCTAAACTTCTGGGTATCCCTGTTCTTGATCAGAAGCCATTCACAGGTTTGGAGAAGGAGCTTAAACCTGAAGTTATTGCTGCAGCTCTACATCTGAAGAAGTCTGACATTGTTCTAAAGACGAGAAGCGGAGTCAAGGGTATTCTTGCCAAGGTATTAATGGATAAAGCTCAAATGTTCTTGAAGGCCATGAGCTATGATGCTTTTGAGGAGATCTTAGCCTTGCTGATATATGGCTTAGTGTTGTTCCCCAATCCAGATCAGTTCATAGATGTTCATGCCATCAACGTTTTCCTGAGTCACAATCCAGTGCCTACATTGCTTGGAGACATCCTACATTCTCTTCACACCCGTACTACAAGGGCAAGAGGAACTTTGATGTGCTGCATACCTTTGCTCTCTAGGTGGTTTATTTCTCACCTTCCTCGCTCAGTAATGAAGAATGAGCAAGGGTTCAGATGGTCCAAGAGGATCATGTCACTATCTCACTCAGACATTCATTGGTGCTCCAGATCTATGGAGAATGTCACCATCATTGACCGTTGTGGGGAGTTTCCTAATGTGCCACTTCTAGGCATAAGAGGAGGCATCACCTACAACCCAGCTCTAGCTTTACGACAGTTTGGTTACGCCCGGAGCGATGGTCCATATGACATGTTGATTCAGGGCATTGTGTTTGACTACGACAACGATCTTCAGGGTTACCGTCAGAGATTCATACGAGCTTGGGGAAAGGTAAACAGGATTGACAGCAAGACACTGGAGCCTAAGTACACCATTCCTATGGAGGCTTATCTCAGATGGGTACGATTTCGTGCTCAGACACTCATGATGCCATATCCTGCCATCCTACCAGTTACCATGGAACCTGTTGCTGAAGGAGACACAGCTTATACCATCCTTCACCCAGACATGCCTACTGATATGGAAGACTTGCAGAGATCATGGATCCAACTGAAAGAGCAAAGGGATACTTTCGAGGCTCATTACAAAGCAAGCCAAGCAAGGATCCTAGAGCTAACAAAGCTACTTCATGAGGAACGAAACCTCAACTCATACCTCAACACAAAGAGGAAACGTCCATGGGAGACTTAAAACCCCATCTTTTGTACTTATTTCGTTTTCATTTTTTGTAAGCCTAAAAGGCAAAACAAGTTATTACTAATAAAAAGTTACTTTCTCGTTTGTTTAAGCAAATTTAAATCCTGCGGTCCTTGAAAACATTGCATATGCATTCCCATATCATTGCATCACAGGTTTATAATTGTGCACAGGTTTCTCATCTCCTCGCTGTTTATTTCAGCAATGGCTCTTGAACAATCAGTTAAGGATCTCCAGGCACAGAATGCACAGTTCCAAGAGCTGATCCTGAACCTATCCAAGGGGCAGGATGAATTGAAGACACTGCTGGCCAAGAAGACTAAGAAGGCTAGAAGGTCTGCTGGGTTGCTCAACATGGGAAGAAGGTTCAAAGGTCCTGACAAGACCAAGGAACAGGTTGAAGACTATGAATCTGAAGAATCTGAGCAGGAGAGAGGCAGTCTCCACAACACTATGGGGGACTCTGATTCTGAGGCTAACTACTACCATGAGCCTAACGAAGACAAATTCAAGATGCTGGTGGATAGAATGGATGCTATGGAATTACAGAAATCATCTGGGCTGGATTTTGAGGATTTGAGCTTGATATCTGGGGTGGTCATACCCATTGGGTTCAAAGTTCCTACATTTGTTGTCTATGATGGGGTCTCTTGTCCCAAATTGCATCTGAGGTCTTATGTCAGAAGAATTCAACCCCACACTGCTGATAAAAAGTTGTGGATCCATTTCTTTCAAGAGAGTTTATCTGGAGCTCAGCTAGAGTGGTATTATCAGTTGGAGAGTGTCAACATCAGAGATTGGAAAGACCTTGCTGAAGCTTTCTACAAGCAGTATCAATACAATGCTGACTTAGCCCCCACTCGCATGCAGCTTCAAAGCATGTCTATGGGTGCCAAAGAAAGCTTTAAGGAGTATGCTCAGAAGTGGAGAGACTTAGCTGGAAGAGTTCAACCCCCTTTGATTGATAGGGAGTTGGTTGATATGTTCATGTGTACGCTGAATGGTCCGTTTTACAGTCATCTCATTGGAAGCTCATCATCTGGCTTCACTGAGTTGATCATGACAGGAGAGCGAGTAGAGAATGGCATCAAGAGTGGTAAGATCCAAATGGGCACTTCTTCATCAGGTGCTGCAAAGAAGCCTCCCACTGGGAAGAAAGAATCTAATGCTGTGTATGGTCAGCCTGATCGTAACAGAAGGCATCAGTCTGTTAGTGCAGTTCATATTTCAAATCCAACTCCTGCAACAACAGAGCAGCCTCAAGGCAACCAACAGAGGGCTAGAAGACAGTTCACGAAGATCAACATGTCAATGGCTCAGGCATTGCAACACTTGTTGAAGGCTGAACTTATTACCCTGAGGGAGGCTCCTCAGAATCCCAATGTTACCTCTCCCAAGTACAATCCCAATGCACGATGTGCATATCATTCAAACTGTCCAGGACATGATACTAATAACTGCTGGGTCTTGAAGAACAAAATTCAGGATATGATTGATGCTGGAGAAATTGAGTTTGATCCACCAGGTACTCCAAATGTGATTACAGCTCCAATGCCAAATCACGAGAAGACTGTCAACGCCATTGATGAAGATATTGATGAAGATCTGCATGTCTATTCAGTTATGGAGTTGAGCACACCATTGTCTGTTATCAAAAAGAGGTTAGTACAAGCTGGGATCTTTCCAGGTTGTCATGAAGATTGTCTATATTGTACCTATAAGCCGGATAGTTGCTTCATTTTGAGAGATGGGATTCAACGTCTCATGGATAAATATACTATAGTGTTTGAAAGAAGACCAGTATCTGTAGAAAGTATGGTGGATCATCTGACTCAGGGTAAGAAGATTGAAGAGGTTGACATGGTTGACAAAGTACCACTAAGAATCACTTCAAAGGGTCCCATTAAAATCACTCATCAGGGCCCAATCAAGATTACTGCTGAAGGTCCTGTGAAAGTTGTTGCTGAAGCCAGAGTAGCTCCTCTGATCATTACCACTCCTGGTCCTATTCCTTATACATCTGACAAAGCTGTGCCTTGGCACTATGGGTCTGATGTTTACATCCATGGTGTCAAGCAGGAGCCTTTACCTGATATGCATGTTGACATTGATAATATTGTTGGATCTAGCAAGATCACTCGTAGTGGAAGAGTCTTCTCTCCTCCAGTTGCTTCTAAGAGTGCAGTTACTCCTGCTGTTACTTCCACCACTGATGCTCGGGGCAAGGGTCCTGTTATTGAGCCTGTATCTACTGATGTGCCAGCTGCTGATGACCTCTCTAAGCAGATGGAAGAAGTATTGAAAATCATTCGCAAGAGTGATTATGATATTGTTGATCAGCTGGGGCATACTCCCTCAAAGATTTCTATGCTCTCCCTGTTATTATGTTCTGAGGCTCATGCCAAGTCATTGATCAAGTTTCTAAAGATGGCTCATGTACCCAGTGCAATTTCTGTGGACCAGTTTGAGAATTGTGTTGCTCACCTGACCTATGACAACAGGTTAGGATTTTCTGATGCTGACTTGACCCCTGCCAAGAGGGATCATAACAGGGCCTTGCATATTTCAATTGAATGCAGGGGCACTACCCTGTCTCATGTGCTGATAGACAATGGTTCCTCTCTGAATGTGTTGCCTAAGGAAGTCCTGAACAAGCTGAGTCCTGAAGATACGGTATTGAAGCCCAGTAATATTGTGGTAAAGGCTTTTGATGGTTCTAGAAGAGTAGTGCATGGGGAAATTGATCTTCCAATCAAGGTTGGTTCTCAGGTGTTCACTGCTACATTCTATGTGA
The DNA here is from genome assembly GCA_963859935.3 of Lathyrus sativus. Lineage (NCBI taxonomy): Eukaryota > Viridiplantae > Streptophyta > Magnoliopsida > Fabales > Fabaceae > Lathyrus > Lathyrus sativus. The sequence goes on from OZ012738.1 coordinate 608,783,065, forward strand.
TGGATATTCGTCCTTCGTATTCATGTCTGCTTGGTCGTCCCTGGATCCAGGGGGCAGGTGCGGTGACCTCCACATTACATCAAAAGTTGAGATATCCGGTGAATGGAAAAGTTGTTACTGTCTTTGGAGAGGAAGAATACTTTGTCAGCCATGTAAACACTTTCAAGTATCTGGAAGTAGAAGGTGAATACATTGAAACTCCATGTCAGTCATTTGAAGTGGTTCCCTGGGCTGTTAAGGATTGTGTGACTCCTCCTGCTGTGAAGAAGGTTCCTGTGGTAATCAGAAACCCTCCAACAATGGCAATGGCCTCCCTCAATGATGCAAAAGCTATGGTGGAAGAAGAGTCCCAGAAGGCTGTCCGTCGTGCCCGTGCTGTTCGTATCACCAATCAAGGGGTTATCAATGTCGTGGGAGATCAAGATGAGGACTACAACTTGGAGGCATGGATTCTTCCTACTGTGGGTGCTGGACTCAATAATTGGACAGCTGAAGATGTTATCCCTATCTCCTTTAGTCAGGAGTAAATACTATTACTGTGTTATGTTTTTAAATTTATAATTTCTGGAACAATTAAAACTTTCAAGCCATGTGCCTTACCCGGGGCACAATGGTGTGCTTGTTACGGGTTGTCATCTCATTTGCATACTTCATTCGATAAAATCAGTGGACGTTTCGTTTTCGTAAATATTGTGTTCCTTGTCTTTCTTTTTCTTTTATTTTTGCTTTATCAGCTATGTGTTCTTACACACACCCACGTCACTAAAATGCCGATCCTCATCCACTATGGATCCAATTGATAACAGTTCTACTATTGCCAATTACAATTTCGAGAATCCGATCTATCAAACTGAAGACGGAAACGAGGACGATTGTGAAATATCTGTAGGGCTTGCTAGGTTGTTACAACAAGAAGAGAAAGCTATACAGCCACATGAAGAGCCAGTCGAAGTTGTGAATCTGGGAACTGAAGAAAACAGAAAAGAGGTCCAGATAGGGGCTGATTTAGACAACACTGCTCAGCATAAGAATGCAGGGGCAACATATCAGCGTGCTATGGTGGCTTTGTTTCATGATATGATTCATCATGAGATAGAGGTATATGTGGATGATATGATAGCCAGGTCTCAGAATGAAGAACAACATCTTGATCATCTGCACAAGTTGTTTGAGAGGTTGAAGAAATACAGGTTGAGATTAAATCCAAACAAGTGTACTTTTGGAGTTAGATCTGGAAAGCTCCTGGGTTTCATTGTCAGTGGAAAAGGTATTGAAGTGGATCCTGCAAAAGTGAAAGCTATACGAGAGATGCCAGCTCCCCGTACTGAGAAGGAGGTTAGAGGTTTCTTGGGACTACATTGCAAGATTTATTTCCCAATTAACTACCATCTGTGAGCCAATCTTCAAGTTGTTGAAGAAAGATCAGGTGATGGAATGGAATGATGAGTGCCAGACTGCCTTTGATGAAATCAAGAGATATTTGCTAGAACCTCCAATTTTAATGCCACCAGTTGATGGAAGACCCTTGATTATGTATTTAACAGTATTAGACAACTCAATGGGGTGTGTATTGGGGCAACATGACGAGTCTGGTCGAAAAGAGCAGGCAATATACTACCTTAGCAAAAAGTTTACCGACTGTGAAACAAAATACTCACTGCTCGAGAAAACTTGCTGCGCTTTGGCACGGGCTGCTCGCCGACTAAGACAGTATATGTTGACCCATACTACCTTGTTGATTTCAAAGATGAATGGGGCAGTTGAAGCTGCTAATAAGAACATTAAGAAGATTGTACAGAAGATAACTGTTACTTACAAGGATTGGCACGAGATGTTACCGTTTGCTCTGCATGGTTATCGTACTACAATACGTACTTCAACCGGGGCAACCCCATTCTCCTTGGTCTATGGTATGGAAGCAGTTCTGCCTATTGAAGTTCAGATTCCCTCCTTGAGAATTATGAAGGATGCAGGCTTGGATGAAGATGAGTGGATTCAGACTCGACTTGACCAGATAAATTTGATTGATGAGAAAAGGTTAGCAGCAGTTTGTCATGGCCAGATGTACCAGAAACGGATGATCAAAGCTTTTAACAAGAAGGTTAAGCCAAAGGTATATCAGGCTGGTGACTTGGTAATCAAGCGTATCATATTACCACAGGGTGATCCTAGGGGCAAGTGGACTCCAACATATGAGGGACCATTTGTAGTCAAGACAGTGTTCTCAGGAGGTGCCATGATATTGACTACAATGGATGGTGAAGACTTCCCACAACCTGTAAACGCAGACATAGTTAAAAAAATACTACGCATAAAAAGAGACCCGCTAGGTTGACAGGCCTAGGCAAAAATAAGGGCATCCCGGCAAACCAAAAGGGTTTGGGCAAAAATTAGGGATATATATATAAAAAGATGTACACCCGGCAAGTCGAAAACCTGAAAATGCGGCTTGGGCAAAAAAGGGTATCCCGGTGGATTGAAAACCTGAAAGGGCAATCCAGGCAAAAGTTAGGGATTAAAGCGTATGACTATGTCTCGTTTGGATCACTCATGAAACTGCAACCAGTTGTACTACTTACTCAAGCTCAAACAGATAAAGCTCAATCCAATCGTTTCCGTCTCAACAGCAAGAAGATGAGATACTTGAGGGGCAATAGTAGAATTGAAACTCAATAGGATTATTTCCCACATAGCTGATTCTTTTTGTAAAACTTCATGACAAAATTCTCTTACTAGGGTTTATGTCTCCTTGTACAAACTTACCCGTGTATGGGTCACTTTTGATATAAATAAATTCCATCTTTTGAATCCAGATTTACTTTTACCCTATTTACATAAGCGAAACGTCCATTGGTTGTGTTTGAATGTATGTATGCCTTTGAATATGATTGATGTTTACCAGAAATGCATGTATGCTTTTAATATGATTGATGTTTACCAGAAATGCATGAAAATGCAGTAATAGTATTTACTAAGGACGAACGAGGGAAGGATTTCAACGAAGCTTCGCCGGTTCATCTTTACAAGGCAGTTACAAACCATCAGTAGGACTAATCCATTTTCACAAAGTCTAATCTCCCCTGGAATTTATATCCATCTCTTTTATCCTCATACGGATATACGGGAAATTACTTTCCAATAAGGGCACGATGAACGAAGACGGGATGTTATACTTATCCTACTATCAAACGAAAACGAAGGTTATCTATACCCTACTGTCCCCAACAACGGGAGGTTATCTATACCTTGTTATCCCCAACAATGGGAGGTTATCTATACCTTGTTATCCCCAGCAGACGGAGGGTTATGTATTCTTCAACAACGAATCGGGATTTATTTTCCTTGGCCAGCAGTTGTTATACAAGGATATCCAGACACTTCCAGCAGTGTCATATCATACATGCATCATTTACATCATACCATAACATATATGTCTATAGTACATTACCTAAGTGCATCATGTCATACATGCATACATAAAGCATAAACTAATGTTGTTATACAGAATGCTACCTTGTTTTCAGGTTAATTATCCGACAAACAAGCTTATGATCTTTGGGACTGCTTTATTGTAACCTCAGGGTTACTTTATCCTCCTGATGAGCTTCTTATTACTTTGGGACTGCTTTATTGTAACCTCAGGGTTATTTTATCCTCCTGATAGCCTCTCATGACTTCAAGACTGCTTTAGAGCTATTGATTGCTCTATCCTCCTGAAGACATATCACATTATTATTTCAAGACTGCTTTAGAGTTGCTGATTGCTCTATCCTCCTGAAATCATCCTATTACTTCAAGACTGCTTTAGAGCTATTCATTGCTCTATCCTCATGAGGTCATATTACTACTTCAAGACTGCTTTAGAGTATTCATTGCTCTATCCTCCTGAAATTACATTATTATTTCAAGACTGCTTTAGAGCTATCCATTGCTCTATCCTCCTGAAATCATTACTTCAAGACTGCTTTAGAGCTATTGATTGCTCTATCCTCCTGAAGACATATCACATTATTATTTCAAGACTGCTTTAGAGCTATCCATTGCTCTATCCTCCTGAAATCATTACTTCAAGACTGCTTTAGAGCTATTCATTGCTCTATCCTCCTGAAATCATTACTTCAAGACTGCTTTAGAGCTATTGATTGCTCTATCCTCCTGAAGACATATCACGTTATTATTTCAAGACTGCTTTAGAGCTATTCATTGCTCTATCCTCCTGAAATCATTACTTCAAGACTGCTTTAGAGTATTCATTGCTCTATCCTCCTGAAATTACATTATTATTTCAAGACTGCTTTAGAGCTATTCATTGCTCTATCCTCCTGAAATCATTACTTCAAGACTGCTTTAGAGCTATTGATTGCTCTATCCTCCTGAAGACATATCACGTTATTATTTCAAGACTGCTTTAGAGTTACTGATTGCTCTATCCTCCTGAAATCATTACTTCAAGACTGCTTTAGAGCTATTCATTGCTCTATCCTCCTGAAGCCATCTAATTATTTCAAGACTGCTTTAGAGTTATCCATTGCTCTATCCTCCTGAAATTACATTATTATTTCAAGACTGCTTTAGAGCTATCCATTGCTCTATCCTCCTGAAATCATTACTTCAAGACTGCTTTAGAGCTATTGATTGCTCTATCCTCCTGAAGACACATCACATTATTATTTCAAGACTGCTTTAGAGCTGTTGATTGCTCTATCCTACTGAAGCCATTCTATTACTTCAAGACTGCTTTAGAGCTATTGATTGCTCTATCCTCCTGAAGCCATTATTACTTCAAGACTGCTTTAGAGCTATTGATTGCTCTATCCTCCTGAGGTCAGATTTATCACTTCAAGACTGCTTTAGGGTTATCATTATTGATTGCTCTATCCTCATAAAGACATGCTGTTACATCAGTATTACTCCAGACTCCTGACAGTTCTCATTATACTACTGAAGAACTTTCCCCTAGTGGCATCTTTAAGCCCACTCAATCATGTTCAACCAACCATCAATATCACTCCATGCACTGGTGAGTGCAAATTTTTGGGCTTGTGTGTTCAATCCCCTTCAACCTTCCAGGTTACGACTGGCAAATATACCAATCTAACCCCTCAGGTTTCAGAAAATTGAACAGGGGCAGCTGTTGCACCCCAAAATTTGCCCTCACAATACAAGACTTTGTGTTCCAAGAAGGTTCACAAGGTTCACAAAATTCATAATTGGTCAGAAGAGTTGACAATTCCCTCAGACAATGCACCTCCTAAGCAGTGCATCCAAAACTAGGGTTTTGACTTTAATCAGGCTAAATGGACTTCCAAGACTTCAAGTGAGCTTCATAACATCTTATATGTGTATAAGAACCCCCATGTCAAGTTTCAAGACTTTTCTCAAAAGTTTGCTCAGTCAGATGATCAGATAAGTCAAAAGCAGTCAATGCAGTTAAAAGGTCAAACTGAGGTCAACTGTGGTCAAACCAAAGTCAAACTTCATGATTTTTTTTGCCAACATCAAAGAGAGGTTGGGTGAGAAATATTATCATAATAACTGTAATACCCCAAATTTTGCCCTAAGATTTGTCATCGCATTTCATTGCATTTAATCAATTACTAACAAATTTGTGTAGTCGTTTGACTTTTTGCAGGTAAATATCATATGGCATGCATTTTTTTTCTAAAAAGTAAAAATGGCACAATTGGCAGGAGGACATGTGTAAGGAGTTATGAGTGTGAGAGGTTGAGAGTTCGAATCTCACCTTTGTCACTTTTTTTTTGTTTTTTATTATTTTTACTCTAAATTTTTCTATCTTTCATTAAAAAATAACAAAAATAGTTTTTTATTATTATTTAATTATTATTTTCGTATTTTAATTAAATCATTTTTTAAAATATTATTTTTTTCACTTTTTTCTAAATTATTCATAAAAATATCCAAAAAATCATAAAATAAAAAATATTGAAAAAAATTTTGTTCTTTTTATAATATTTTTTATTTTAGGAATCAATAGGATTATTAGTTTTTATTTTAATTATTTTAAATTATTTAAATTTTATTTTTTCTTAACTAATTATTTAGTTTGGGCTTTAAAATGGGCTTTAGGGACATTATTGACAATTTGGTGTTAACCCTAATTTGTTCCCTATATATACATGTGTTGCCTTGTTGGAAGAGAGGAGAGAATGAAAAAAACCTAAGAGGAGTGAGTGCCGTTGGCCGTTATTTAGTTTTCTTCTTCATCCATTACTATTGTTTCTTTTTCTTCATCGTTTACCGTTATTTCTTTTCCTTCATCTATTACTGTTGTTTCTTTTTCTTCATCTTTTACCGTTATTTCTTTTTCTTCATCTATTACCGTTATTTCTTTTTCTTTATCTATTACTGTTGCGTTTATATATATATAATTTTTAAATTGTTAGAGTTTATATATATAAGATTTTTGATCGAATTATGTCGATACGATGTTTGCACATTTGTGTGCATGACGCGTGACATTTGTGTTAGTTCGATCTGGTTGCGATGATCGCATTTTTGTGTGAGCAATAATACTATTTTTTGCTTAATTTCTTTTCTTTGCGATAAATTTTGTTTCGTCCGATTTAGATCTGGTTGCGATGAGCGCATTTCTGCGTTAGCAACATTGTTGGGTTATTTGGCACATTTAAAATTCATTATTGCTTTATTATTATTATTATTATTATTATTATTATTATTATTATTATTATTATTATTATTATTATTATTATTATTATCATTATTATCATTATTATTATTATTGTTATCATTAATTTATTAAAATTTGTTGTAATATAAAAATCTGTTTTTTTTAAAATAAATGACATTAACATCTTTTTTCCAAATTAATATGAAAACCTAATTTTAATTTTCTATATGATTTTATGTATATATTTATTATAATTCTTGTAAATTTTTGTAAATAAAATTAAACCTTATAAACACTTAATGTAAAATTTTGGTGAATGTGATTATTGATTAGTTAAAATTTGTTTTCATCATAATGTGTAAATATTTTTCTTAATAATTGTTAATATATAATTAGAGATAATTAAATTTTTGTAAATGATTAAGAAATTTATAATTATGTTATATTTAGAACTTTATATTATAGTAATTATTTAATCATTTATGTTTCTAAATAAAAATCAAATCTTATGATATTTAGAACTTTATATTATAGTAATTATTTAATCATTTATGTTTCTAAATAAAAATCAAATCTTATGATATTTAGAACTTTATATTATAGTAATTATTTAATCATTTATGTTTCTAAATAAAAATCAAATCTTATGTTTAATCACGTTATTAATTAATTATTATTGCTAATCATATTTTGTTGCTTATTATTATTTTGAAATTTCTATCTTATTATTTTTTCTAACTTTGTCTATTTTTCTCATTATTATTGTTTCAACTAATTATTTTCACTAACTTTATATTTATACTAACCTTATTTAATTTTTCTTATTATTTACTAACCCTAATATTTTATTTGCTTATTTGTTATTTTTTTTATTTATTATAATTTTGTAATTGCCTCTTGGATGTAAATTGTAATTACTTAATTATTATTATCATTATGGTTAGTAATTAGGGAGTGCTAATATGTATGATATTTAAAAAAATAAATTAGATCATTTTAATATAAGATAATTAAATTAAACATTTCACACACGTAAGTCGATTTTAATCGCCGTCTCACTTCTTAAGGATATCCCTCAAGTTGCCTATGAATATTGGTTAAGTGGGGTGTATAAAGCAAGTCCCTCAAATGAAAAAAATCATCAAAGTCCCTTATGGTTGCCTTTACGAATCGAGTCCCTTTCGAAAAATGATGATAGTCCCTCCAGTTTGCTTATTACACCCCACAATGGCCTTCAAAAATCCAATTGTCCCTCACATGTCCCTTAACATCCAAAGTAAGGACTACCTACTCCATTATAGTAGGGATAGTCTTACTAAGGAAAAGATAAAGAATAAGAAAGACCTTAAAACATTAGGGTAGGCTACTCCTAGATACTTGCTCACTTCAAAACTTTTTCACACTTAAACAAATTTCCAACAAAATTTTCAAACAAGTTTTTTTCACATCCATACATGGATTATTATTAAACTATTCTGAAATTTTTTTTGCTATTCACACACTACACTTTCAAAACAATTCAAAAGTGAGCTTAAGTACCTAAGAGCCCATGGATAACCATGGATGAAAAGGGTGCTAACACCTTCCCTTTTCATAACCTACCCCCCGGACCCAAAATATTCTCTAAGGTCTTTCCTGTTCTTTTATAACCTTTCCTTATGGATAAAATAAAAGTCGGTGGCGACTCTTGCTATCCGCAACATTGTTTAAAGTCAGTTCGCCGGGTTACAGCGCTGCATGAACAGCTGGCTGATAAGGTATTGGAGCATATTGCGCAGCAGCAACATATGGATACTGATAGTAGGGAACTTGATAAGGCATAGGAGGAGCTTGTTGAGAAGCTTGCCCTTTCTGCACAAAGATGGCATTTGTTTCGCCCTCCTTCTTCTTGTATCCATTAAAAGGCCTCTTGGCATTAGCCTGGCTGTTAGAACCTCCTGGGATTTTCCCACTCTTCAGCCCTTCTTCAATTCTCTCACCGACGATCACCAAGTCAGAAAATCCAGCGGAGACACTACCGATCAGCTTTTCGTAGTACTGGCCTTGCAAGGTACCCATGAAGATGTCAATCAACTCACGGTCAACAAGAGGTGGATGCACCCTTACGGCTAGCTCTCTCCATCGTTGCGCGTACTCCTTGAAGGATTCGTTGTCCTTCTGAGTCATACTCTGAAGTTGAGTACGGTTCGGAGCAAGATCGGTGTTGTACTTGTACTGCTTGACAAATGCATCAGCTAGCTCAGCCCAAGTGCGTACACTGTTACGCTCCAGCTGCATATACCATTCGAGTGATGCCCCAGACAAGCTGTCCTGGAAGCAATGGATCATGAGCTTCTCTTCTCTAGCATAGGCAGCCATCTTGCGACAGTACATCTTCAGATGAATGTTTGGGCAACTGAGACCTTTGTACTTCGAAAATTCCGGCACTTTGAACTTGGGAGGAATGACAACATCAGGCACCAAGCACAATTCCAGAGCACTAAAAGAATTTGAGTTATGCCCTTCCATGGCTCGGAGTTTCTCGGCTAGATCTCGGCACATCTTCATGGCTTCAGAATCCTGGGCGGCAACAGGACTAGCGATGGGAATAGCAGCATGATAGTTCTGAACATCGTCATACTGATCCATCAGAGTATCTTCGACATGAGGAACCGGGATTTGCACAGCAGTAGGCTGGGCGTGCGGGATAACTCCAACGGTAACTCCAGGCGCTGGGATTGGCTGAGAAGTGTTTCCTTCGATTGTGTTGTTGAAGTTCAACGGCATTCCCTGAGAATTCGGAATTGGGACCAAAGGGATGGCAGTAGACCCTTGTCCATTGACGACAGCGGCGGCCTCACGCTGTTCTTCTTCTCTCCTGGCTGTGAGGATGGCTTCGAGGATCTGGTCGATCTTTCCTTTCATGGAATCCAACTCTTCCCTGAAGGCGACTTGCTCCTGTTGAATCTGCTCCATCACTCGTCTGGTATTGGCTCTAGTTGCGTATTGGTGTCGAGGAATCAGCTTGATTTACTGGAGAGGAAGGAACGAAGACATAAGATTCGGTTGGAGGACTGGAAATGCAAAATGCACAACATATGAAATGCAAATGATATGCAAGATGCAATGCAAGATACAAGATCCAGGATCACAGGATCACAACTCCAACAACTCCTGAAGCTGGTAACCGTGATAGGTAAATAACCATAATTCCTACTCAAAGAACAGTGACAGGTCAACCCTATATGGGAAGATCTAGACACTCTACCCATAATCCCACTCACGGGATGGTTTCTATGTTTGGTTCCCAGGATCACGGACACTAGTCGTATCAGCGTCACGCAACAGGCTGGCTGCATTACGACGATAATGACGATAAGGTCTCTCCTGAGTGGGGTCCTCGTGCTAGGCACACAAGGAGCGAGTCCTTGGAGACTAACATTACACGACCACCAATATCGGAACTGGTGCTAACAAAAGGTTCCCAGAATCACGGACCCTTCATTAATCAAGTCGTGCAACAGGCTAGCTGTGTTACAACAAGATCTACGAATAGGTCTCCTCTGGAGGAGCTTTCATGCTAGGCCCACAAGGAGCAAGTCCTCGGAGACTAACACTACTCGACTACCAATTCTAAACTAAGTGTTCTCTCTGCTTTTACCAAAGCTCGGGTGTAGAGCTTTACTCATGATGTCATCCCTGTAACCAACAGGCGACAAAGCACAAATAAAATCTATAAGAGAACAAAAACAAAAATAAAAATAAAAACAAACACTCCTCACAAACCAAAAGATAGGCTCGACTCTCTCTTTGCATGGAGCAATGTCCCCAGCAGAGTCGCCACCTGTCGCACCTCGAAAAATCACATTCGAAAATACGACCCTCGCGCGAAAGGCGCGGAAATGCAGTTCGACAGAGTCGCCACCGAACTTTATTTTTCCCGAACAAACGGGAGAGGAAAATATCGAGAAAACCTCTTGAAAACGAAAGGATAGGAACAGGGCTGTCGCAACCAAGTTCCGGGTTCGGGAGTCGGTTACGTGAGGGGAATGCATTAGCACCCCTCACGTCCGTCGTACTCGACGGGAACCTCTTAAGGTAATTGTGGGGAGTGTTGTCTAGGTTTACTGGTTTTCTTCTCGTTGTTAAAGGTAGAATTAGTAAGGTAAAAGGTTAAAGACGCGAAGGAGAGATGGGTGGTTAGAGAATAGGGTGCTCGCCAAGGATTGGGGCCCTTGTGCCTACGTATGCTCATTCGGACGAGAATGAGAAATCAGAGCGTCGTAGTTCGACTACGGGAAAAGGATAGGGGAAATGGAAGATGGGTAGAAGTGTGCTCGCCAAGATCATCGCAATCTTGTGCCTACGTATCTTATATTCAAGAATGAATAAAGAATCAGAGCGTCCGTAGTTCGTGGAGACGACCACGAAAATATGAGGTTTGAAATGGGTTGAAGTTGAGTTGAAAGACGAAAGAGTGACTGACAAACAACCTAAGGGCGTGCCTCAAGAGCTTGTCACTCTCATCTTCAACTCATTCAACCCAATTTCCGAAAGAACTGAGTTCTTGGGATCTCGCATTCCTTGAATTCTTGAGTGACAAGCTCTTGAGGCACGCCCTTAGGTTGTTTGTCAGTCACTCTTTCGTCTTTCAACTCAACTTCAACCCATTTCAAACCTCATATTTTCGTGGTCGTCTCCACGAACTACGGACGCTCTGATTCTTTATTCATTCTTGAATATAAGATACGTAGGCACAAGATTGCGATGATCTTGGCGAGCACACTTCTACCCATCTTCCATTTCCCCTATCCTTTTCCCGTAGTCGAACTACGACGCTCTGATTTCTCATTCTCGTCCGAATGAGCATACGTAGGCACAAGGGCCCCAATCCTTGGCGAGCACCATATTCTCTAACCACCCATCTCTCCTTCGCGTCTTTAACCTTTTACCTTACTAATTCTACCTTTAACAACGAGAAGAAAACCAGTAAACCTAGACAACACTCCCCACAATTACCTTAAGAGGTTCCCGTCGAGTACGACGGACGTGAGGGGTGCTAATACCTTCCCCTCACGTAACCGAATCCCGAACCCGGAACTTGGTTGCGACAGCCCTGTTCCTATCCTTTCGTTTTCAAGAGGTTTTCTCGATATTTTCCTCTCCCGTTTGTTCGGGAAAAATAAAGTTCGGTGGCGACTCTGTCGAACTGCATTTCCGCGCCTTTCGCGCGAGGGTCGTATTTTCGAATGTGATTTTTCGAGGTGCGACACATATTTGCATGATCCATTGCATACCATTTGTTTGTCCGACAACTCATTTCCAGTTGTCTCTATCTTCCAGTGTCACCTGTCAGTCATCAAGATGATTCCTTGACGCCGATATAGGACTATATCTAACTAAAAACGAAGGATGTCAGAGCAAGAAGTGCATAATACATAAATCTGAATAGAGATCGATGATTTGAAATCAGGCATGACTAAGCTCATCGAGATGCTCCAAGTCCTGATTGCCAGAGGAAAGCAACCTCAAAGGATTGTCATTCAGGAAGTTTCAAGCTATGATCCTCCACCTGTTCAGATGCCACCTTCTACTTGGCTAGAGTTTGGTTTACATCACAACTACTCTCCACCTATTGCGTCTACTACTATGATTGGTTAGACTATTAGACTAGTTTTTCAAGCTCCAGTTTTCGCCGAGCCCAGACCTGTTGTCCACATTGTTACCCAGACTGCCTGAGCTCCCTTTGAGAACCCTCTCTATGAGTACAATGATGCTAATGCTCAGGGTGAAGACCGTGAAGACTTTGTTGAAACTGAAGTTGTTTGTGAATAATTTCAGACCATAGACAAGAGACTTCGAGCCGTTGAGGGTACTGACTTCTTTAGTGTGGATGTAGACAACATGTGCCTAGTTTCTAACCTTGTTATGCCTGCCAAATTCAAAACTCTTGAATTTGTGAAATATAAGGGCCACTCTTGTCCAAGGGCTCATTTGGTCATGTACTTTTGAAAGATGGCTGCTTATACCAATAATCAAAAGTTGCTCATCCACTGTTTTCAAGACAGCTTGAGTAGAGCTTCACTCAAATGGTACATGAGTATTGAATAAAACTCTATTAACTGGTTTCAAGATATTGCAAATGCTTTCATGAAGCAATATGAGTATAATCTTGACATGTCTCCTGACCACCGTCAACTTCAGAACATGACTAAAAATGAGAAGGAATCTTTTAAGGAGTATGCTCAACGGTGGAGAGAGTTAGCTTCTCAAGTTGAACCCCCTCTAGTAGAAAAGGAGCTGACTGGAATATTCATGGACACTTTGTCTCCATTCTATTGGGAGAAGATGATTGGCAGTGTTTCCTCCAACTTCACTGATTTGGTAACTATTGGCCAAAGGCTGGAAGAAGGTCTCAAGAATGGAAAGGTATCTAAGGCCGCTGAATCTTCTAATGGTGCGAAGAAGTCCTATAGAATTTTCAGAAGTAGAAGGAAGATCATACTAATATTGTCATGTTTGAAATAAGAAGGCCTCGTCCCCGACCTCAGTATGTTGATCACCTTATTGTTGTTGTTGTTACTCCTGCGGTTGCTGTTCTACGACCTGTTCGAGCTCCTCAACGTCCCGTTGTAGGACAAAACCAGTAGCGTAATAGGAATCAATTTGATCTTATTCCCGTGACGTACACTAAACTTTATCCTGGTCTGGTTTAGCAAGGCTTGATTACCACGAGGACTCTGCCTCCTCCTCAAAGTCCTTTTCCAACTAGATTCAGATATGATCTCCACTGTGCATTTCATGAAGGTGCCACAGGCCACGACGTGGAAAATTGCTATGCAATGAAAGCCAGAGTGTGTGATCTGATTAAGGTCAGAATCCTTAGCTTTCAAGACTCTAATCCTAATGTCAACAATAATCCTTTGCCAGTGCATCAGAAGTGAAGATTCAATCGACTTCAACAGACTATTTTCCTAAAAGCCAGTGTTACAGACAGGACAACTCATCCTTGTTACTGATTAGTCTCTAGGCCATGTTTCTTGTTGTTTGTGCTTTCCTTTATTTGTGTTAGCTGTTTGATTTCAAATTATGTTTGTACTTTCGTATTAATGAAGTAAGCATTGCAAGTTTTTGATTCAATTCATTTTGTCTATTACTTACATCTTTATGCTTTCTTTTTCAAAAAATATATACCTCTTGTTCAAACTTTTGATATGCAAAGATTGGAGGGAGGATGATGAAAACGTATTACCCATAATTGTTGTTGGTATTCTTTCAACCAAACTCTGCTGACAATGTAAGGCATTGTTTCAACTCCCAAACACTGGAGAAATAAGGAAGTTATTCCCTTGTCAACCCTTTTGAGCTTAGAAGTTAGAGTTTCTTTCTCTACAAAAAAACCACAATCTTAACCTTGGGATGGGTAGTTCTCAGTTAACTTGGTTATGTGTTCATGCAAGACACCTTTCATATAAAGGTTGCAACCATATTTTTTCCTTCGCGCTCAACAAGCAAGTGTCAAAGATGTCTTTCAAGTCAATAGTCAATGATGGTTCACCGTAATCATTAAGTTGTTTAGTCATTATCCTTACTCAAAGAATGAGCCGAGTCCTTTTTAAAGCAAAAGCTAAGAAAGATGGGAAGCTCTTGACCTTGCCTTATACAAAAAGGTTTGTATGATAACCAAAAAAGGAGATCTTTAAAGCCTAACCATTGAAAGTCCTCAATCAAAAAACAATCAAATGTTATAGGAAGTAGTGACCGCCTTTTCAAAGGTCCCTTGACTTTTGAACCATCATCATCACTATCATCAGTACAATTTCTAACCTTTTGGGAACCTGAGCGCATAGTTTGAGTTAACTGAGCGTGGGACTGAAGATCATCACGTAGATTGGGTGGGCACAAATAAAATTTGAGCCTTTATCCTTTGTTTCTTAAACTGTGAACCATGCCACGTTATAACCCTTAAAAGACCTAACTGAAGCAAGGCTATTTTGAAAGCATACTACAATAAGGTTGCATAAACTAACTCCAAAAGATCTTTGCTAATAATTTGTTTTGACATTACCACTTTTGCTTTACTTTCCATTTTCCGTGTTTTAAACTGCCGCGTTTTGACATGTGACTCATATGTTTTGCATCTTTCAAAAAATTATTTTGATTTCAAAAGTTGCATGAACTCTGCATTACCGTGTTCATATGAGCACTTTTGTTTGCAAACTGGCTTTCCTCTCAAGGAATTTTCAAACAATTGAGAAACTTGGTTCGATGATTCTATCAGGGCCAAGCTCCTTTCACATCCCGTTGAGAATTAGTTCAAGATTTGTTTAGGGCAAGTCCTTCTCAAAATTGGTTTATCCAGAAGATCTTTCAAGACTCGGACAGGGGCAAGCTTTCCAAGCGCACAGTAAAATAATCATCTTCAGAATTAGACAAGCTGAAGCAATTATCAGTTCATCTATAACAGACAGTTAATCTAGGGAAGTTTACTTGAAGAATCCCCAAGCAGCCTTTCTTCCTTCCTACAAGAATCATCAACTTGATACAATTTACCAATGTGTCAAAGATGTGTTTAACAACAACAACTTTAGACCTCAAAAGAGTCAAACCATATCGTCGACATCTGCATTTGCATTTGGTCCTACATCATAGCGTAATTCATATACCATTGCATAACATGTGAGGGCAAGTTGTCTCAATCCTTATTTTAATGATGTTAAAACATGTCTAGTTAGTACTTTGTATTTTGGACGGTATCATCAAGTTTCGTTTGCATTCATAGTTTTCTAGTGCACACAAATATTTCAAAAACATGATTCTATTCATATAGAAGAGAATCATATGTATTTTATGTGTATTTTGATCTTGTTAAGAGACTTAGGTATGCATAAGTATTGTTTAGGTAGACCAAAACATGTTCAAAAAGTCATTTTTGGGAGTTTCGAGTGCTTGAGTCGACTCAAAGCCCTGCTTAGGTCGACTCATGTAATGTGGATTTTGAGCTTTTGCTCCCATGTGCGCTCGCGTCGATCCTTCGGTCGACTCATACTGTTAGTATTTGAATTTGTCATTTTTGGAAAAGTTTGCGTCAATGCATTGACCTGTTCCGTTCGATGCACAAAGTCAATTTTTGCATAATTCTGAAATCGGGTGTGCTCAAGTCGACCCCCTTTTTTTCTTAGGTCGACCGTTCGCTCGAATCACACTATTTTTCTGATCTGTTTGATTTTCAAATTGCTGTTATGGTTGTTATTTGGTCTTAGATTCATATATATTCTTTTTGGCTCATCATTTGAACATACAACAAGAAAAGTGAAACATTGACACATCATCTTCATCCTCTTTCTTGCATTTTCTCAACAACTACACATAACAATTTTTGTTGATCATTCTGCATAATTGAGGTGATAACATCCAAACATAGGATATTGTATCGAGTTTGGGTTGAGAGTTCAGTTGATTTTTCTTGAATAAAATCATTAGAGTTTTGTCCTCCAAGAATCTTGAGGTTTTGAGGGTTTTTGCACAAATCATTTCTTCACAGATTTAGCCTCAATAACTAGGCTTGAGTGTGTGGTTAATAGTGCTTCTCTTGTACAAACTTTTGCAACAGGTTAATATAGATCCCAATTCTATTTCTAGAATTGAGGGCAAACATACTCTAAGTGTAATACCTTAATTTTTACCCCTAAGATCCCATATTGCATTTTCATTTTTTGCATACACAAACAAGACCATACTTTTTGATTTTTCTTAGGTCCCTTGTTGTTTCATACTTGCTTTATGTTTGTTTCTGTTTACTAACATCTAACCAAAATATCAAAAATATTTTTCAATTTGTTTGTTTCTTCTTCTTCTCTGTGTGTTTAGGGTTTTGCAAGGAGATTAATGGCAAAAAAAATTCATTCAAGTTTAAATCAGATGGACGTTTGACCTCATCTTGGTCAAACTATCAAGAGTTTGCTTCAACTATAAGTTACCCGTGGTGGTGGGCTATTTTCTCAGGAAATGTGATTTTTCAAGATCAAATTGTCTTGTGTTGAAATTCATTGATTTATCAAGCAGTGTTCTATGAGAAGTTTGATCCAGATATTCAGAGAATTATGTCAAAAATCAAAATTGATGGCCGATGATTCAGTTGCAAATTTTTCAGTGGTTCCTGTTCTTCTCATAATGTTAATAGTAATAACTGTGATGGAGAGTTTCCTAGGATTAATAAAAGTGGTTGCTTTTCATCAATGGTGGATGTTGTTGATAAAGACTCATCTTGTGTTTCGTTCACTACTTTTAATATCCTTGCTCCTATTTACAAACGGATTGATCCACAGAATCAAGGACTTAGAGAGAGTGATTTCAGATCATTTTGGTTGGCTAGGAATCAAAGGATTCTTGATTCATTGCTTTCTGAATCTTCTTCTATTATGTGCTTACAGGAATTTTGGGTTGGAAGTGAAGAACTAGTTCACATGTATGAGGAGAGACTTGGGGATGCTGGCTACCAACTCATCAAGCTTGCTTGAACCATACAACAGTGTTCTCTCAACACATTCTCTCCTTGAGCACACTGATGTGGCTGTGCTCTTGGACAATGAGGCAATCTATGACATTTGCAGGAGATCCCTTGATATTGAAAGGCCTACTTACACCAACTTGAACAGGTTGATATCACAGATTATATCATCCCTCACTACCTCGTTGAGGTTTGATGGTGCTATTAATGTTGATATTACTGAGTTCCAGACCAATCTTGTGCCTTATCCTCGTATCCACTCCATGCTTTCGTCATATGCCCCTGTTATCTCTGCTGCTAAGGCATACCATGAGCAGCTCTCTGTGCCTGAGATTACCAATGTTGTGTTTGAGCCTGCTAGTATGATGGCCAAGTGTGACCCAAGGCATGGAAAATACATGGCCTGTTGTTTGATGTACCGTGGAGATGTTGTTCCAAAGGATGTCAATGCTGCTGTTGGCACAATCAAAACCAAAAATACAGTGTTCACCAAGAGTTTCTGATTGTGAATACACACTTGCTTTTTCCTCATGATTCAAGTCTGTTTATAGTGAGATTGGACCAGGTTTATCAAATATTACAATATGTGGAATTGTATCAGAGAGAAAACAGGCTCAAACCGCTGCCTATTATTCTATGCGGCGATTGGAACGGAAGCAAGCGTGGACATGTTTACAAGTTCCTTAGGTCGCAGGGTTTCGCATCATCATATGATTATTGCAAATCAGTATACTGATAGTAATGCAGATGCACACAAGTGGGTTAGTCACAGAAATCATAGAGGAAATATATGTGGTGTTGACTTCATTTGGCCTTGTAATCCTAACCAAGCGCGTAAACCCTTGAAAACAAGTTGGGCTGAAGCTGTATTTAGTATACTAAAGTTCCAGCTTCGGAAGGTATTATTGTCTGAAGATGACGCATTTACCTTTTTGAAGGGCAACACCTGTGTTGATGCTGTTACGTATGTTAGGTTCTCTGAAGCACTCCGCCAGGTTAAGTTGATTGGTGTGCCGTATGGACTATGCTTTCAACAGTTGCTAGTCAAGGAATTCGGGACAAGATCACAAGTGTGGCAAACAGGTATATGACTGAAGTACGGAGGTTAGCCCTTCCGCAGAGCCAAACAGAAGTGGTTTACCGCGGCTTTAAAGAACTCGAAGAATCACTCATAAGTCCTAATTCATATGGCCGGCGACTGAAACAAAGATGTTCAACACTTGGCAAAGTTCATAGTTACCAGAAAAATGTTGAAGTTGACACTGTTTCCCGGCCAAAGTGAACATATACTGAGGGGTATGCGTAAAATACGTGGCAGGCAGGTTATGCTCGATATGCTTAAGAAGGCTGAGAGGGAAAGGCAGAGAGAAATTCAGGAGTTGCTGGGCCATCAGGCTGTATCTCGTTTTCACCATCGCAATCGCATTCAGGCATTGCTTAGAGACAGGTTCTTGAGAAATGATAGATCCGCCGACCATAACAGATCCGCATCTGTAGCAGAAAGTGAATTAGGCCTATTGAGGCGAAAACAAACCGTATCAGGTCTAAGGGAAGGGTTCTTCTCCAGACTGGACAGTACCGGTTCCAGTCAAGCAACCAGCAATCTATCTGACACCTTGTCAGACATTGATATTGATTTTAATATAAATGAACAAGCCGGAGAAAGCAGTTCATGTATTGTCGTTGAAGCTAATAACCGAATAGGTAATAGTGCTGGGATATCTGGTGGCCACTTTCTAGAAGGAACTACATGTTGAGAGATGCATGGAGGTTCTATTTACCTTATTACCAGTTATGAAATCTTCTGGGAGTGTAATGTCAGGGGGCACAAATTCTGTAGAGGAATGGGCTGAGGCTGTAAGATGCTTAGGGAAGGCTCCACAGGGTTGGCTATTGGATTTCCTGAAGGTTTCACAAGAGGAGTTTGTTCAGAGTTCATGCAAGTCTATTGAAGTCCAAAAGAAGGTTCATGCTAAAATCAAGATTGTGAAAACAGGTTCTCTTCCTCTAATTGAACTAGGAAAAATGAAATCTTACATATTGAACTCCAAATCACAAGGAATCTGGGATGTTCTCTTGGAAGTTGTGGCTGTTTTGTATCATGCAGAGATAGGTTTTAAAAGACAGTGGCTTATTGATGCTCTTGAAATTAGCTGTGTGTCCAGTTTTCCTTCTATGGCACTGCAATTTACCGGTCTGTTATCAGCTACCTGCTGCAAATACATGCCTTTTATAATTGTTGACCAACAAACGGTACTGAATGATCTACCAGTCACACTTGTGTCTCTTCTAGCAGATAAAAGCTGGAATGTTGTTGCAGAAACTGTTGTTTCCCATCTCTTTTCATCGACAGAACGTATGTATGAATGGACAATGCACATTGAGCAATCTGAGCTGGGTGATATAAGGTTTGATGAAAACGATTCATCTAATCACACTGGTTATCCAGAGGGCATTGTTGTTGATAATGTTAATTATGGATCCAATGCTCTAGAAGAACCACTGGAAGATATTGTTGAAACTGAAGGAAATGGCTGGCATCAGAGTAACACTGAATGGAGAAATAACACTGATGAAAGTGTGGATGATAATCAGCTCAGCTCTTTCTATTCAAACTGGTATGCGAGGGATGGCTGCTCGTTGTGAGCTGCGCTTTAGGAAGCAGACCAGTGCAACTATTGTCATTCAGAGCCACTGCCGGAAATACTGGGCACAACACCATTTTATGAACTTAAAGAAGGCAGCAATTGCCACCCAATGTGCATGGAGAAGATACAGACAAACATCAATGCTGACATGCGGGCAATGCTTATTGATTGGCTTGTGGAGGTTGCCGAAGAGTACCGACTTCTACCTGATACACTATTTTTGGCAGTTAACTGCCTTGATCGCTATCTCTCGGGAAAAGCAATGAACAGACAGCGGTTACAACTACTTGGTGTTTCCTGCATGATGATTGCCGCTAAATACGAGGAGATCTGTTCCCCCAAGGTGGAAGAGTTTTGTTATGTTACTGATAATACATATTCTAAGGAGCAGGTGGTGGATTGGAATGCATTTTGTGCTGATTCAAATGGAGGTGTTGGGTCTGGATCTTTTTCTGACTTTTTTAGCGAATTCGGAGATGTAAGTGGTAAAGCATATCACGATTCTAATGCTTACGTGAAACCGCCAGAAGATCAATATAGGTCAGCATATCATCCTGACTCGAATACTTTGATAAAACCGAGTGATGGCTTGAATGCATCGGTTGATTATACACAATATCAAGGGGATCAAGGTTATGGTGCATCTGTTGAAAATAACACAAGTGGGGAAGAAGTAAATAGCAGTCAGTATTGGGAGAGTCTTTATCTTGGCTGGAAGTATGACCACAATACTGGGCAATGGTATCAAGTAGATGACCAAAATGCGACAGCCATTACTCAGGGAAACTCAGGAGCCAATACAGTTGTGGGTTGGAATGCTGCTTCTGATACTAAAGCAGAGGTCTCTTACATGCATCAAGCTGCTCAGCCTGTTGCTGGAAGTTTAGCTGAATCTGGAACTGCTACTGAAAGTGGGAATAGTGCAACTTACGGTGGAAACCAGCAGTTTGATCATTCATTTGGTTCTAGTATTTCTGGCAGCAAAGATCTACAAAATGCATCTAGCTCATTTGAACCCATTTCATTGTATAAATAAAATTAACCATGGTCGTTATTTGACTACTTCAGCCATCAATCAATGTGAGCCATTAACCAAGCCATATTCACAAGCTGAAACAAAAAAATAAATAGCATATGAGCCAGTTGAAAAATAATCCACGTCATCCAAGTGAGCTGAAAAAGTGAAAAGAAAGAATAACACGTGATGAGCTACAAATGTGAAAGCAAAAACGACATGAAAAATATCACAACAGGTCACACATAACTTGCATCCCAAAACGCAGAAAAAAATCTCACAAACGGCAAATCATTTTCACTCATTCTCATCTATAAATAGAACACCTTATTCACTCTTTTCTTCAAGCTTTTGAAGCCAAAAAACCTCTGCTGATTTTCTTCCTCAAATTCCTCACTACCAAAAAAAACCTTCGTTCACTTTTCTTCTCCTACTTCCTTCCACCAATTTCACTTCAATTGACACAAATTCAACCAGAGATTCGTTCAGAAGAAGAAGAGAAGCAAGAAGAAGTTTGGATTGATTTCTTACCTGTGATTTTGAAGGTAGTTCAATGGATTTCGTTTTCTCGATTCGAGTTCGTCATTGCATATTTCCTTGAATTGTTTATACTGTTGTGAAGAGCTTTTGATTCCGATCACAACCGTGTTAGTTTCGCATCCCGTCGCTTTGATTTGAGCTTGAATTCATAGCCATGGTGAACGGTGTCGCGTGAAGTTTTGAAGAAGAAGTTGTTTCTGATGTTTTGGTTTCTATTTCTCTTTTTCCTTTTCGTTTTTCTTTATTATTTCAAATATATTTTTCTTTCTTCCTTTTATTTTGTTATTTCTTTTTTTTTTACTAGTTAATATTTTAAATAGTTTTTTTTAAAAGAGCTCTTAAAAAATTATTTGAAAACATTTTGATCAATTGTTGGTGGTTTTGGATCTTGAATTTTGATAGAATTTCATCAATATCAATGGACTTTGGGTGTTGATTTTTATCCACCAAAAGAGGTGATTGATATTGATGATAATTTAATCGATTTAAGATTCAAATTGTGATTTCTTTTCATTCTTATTTTCTTTCTTCTTTTTTTTTTTTTTGATCGATGAAATCTATGGATCATAGATTGTTGATTATCAAGGTTGTTTAATCTTCATTATTTCAAATCTATGGACGAATAATCATTGAGATAATTCTCCGTACTTTGGAATAGTGATAGATTACCTTTGATTAATTAATTAAAAATCTTGATTATGATGAGATCACTACCTCTTTTCTTTTTGTGTGGCATGTTTTAGGAGAGTGATTTACATATCACTTCTCTAACATGTATTAACACTAACATTTTATTGACCGGCCTCAGATAGTCGTGGTTTCTACATAAACCCGATTACGATTGCTTAACATAGCGCTAAAGTGTCCCTTAATCGGAAAATGATCATTCGTGGCTCAAACTTACGTTTAAAAGTCCAAGTATGTTTAGTTGCTTGTCTTAAGTCCAATACCTATGAAAATCATTGTTAGGAGGCTTTGATTCTATCAATCC
This sequence comes from Lathyrus sativus, assembly GCA_963859935.3. Taxonomy (NCBI): domain Eukaryota; kingdom Viridiplantae; phylum Streptophyta; class Magnoliopsida; order Fabales; family Fabaceae; genus Lathyrus; species Lathyrus sativus. The sequence continues at coordinate 608,805,397 of OZ012738.1, forward strand.
TCTAATGAGTTTTCATTAACCTTGGTCTAAAGTGCAAGAATTAATCATCATTGATCATATGTTCTAACCACTAACCACTAATTCACTAATATTATCCTTGTTTAATTTTGTTTATATTCTCTTCTTACTCCTTATTTCTTACTTTTATGCTTCCATATTATCATTTCATATCATATCTTTGTTTATGTTTATGACATTTCTCTTTTGTCCACTTGGACCATATCTTGTTCAAAACACTAATAAAGGATAAAAAATCTCTAAAAAACTTGGTGCTATTAACTTTGTGGTTATACTCTTGGACCATTCTTAGACCTTGGACTTCATGGACATTTTGGACTTAGAATTAAGACTTTCATTCTTATGCTTGGAGTATTGTGGATCTTAGCCTTTATTTGGCTCGCTCATTAGCTTATGCTTTAAATCGGATGGAATTCTTTTTGCTTGCTTTGGAGTGTGCTACAAGTCGGTTAGATCTTTCTTACCTCTAGCTCTTATTTTGTTTTTTAGGATAGTCACTTCATCTCCTCCCCTTCTTAAATTTTCAAAACTTTCTCCCTCTTTCAAAACCTTCTTGGTTTCAAACTTCAAAACCGATTTCGCAATAAAACCTTGACTTTCGTCAAGTGATTTTTAAACTTTGTTTTTTTCTTAATAAAAGTCAATCAATGTTAATCATGCTTTGACCAATTTCAAAAGACATAAAAAATACAAAAACTCATCAACTCTTTTTGTGCCTTTATGCACTTTTTCACTTTAAAACTTTTCATAAAGTTTAGACATGATTCATTTCTATAGTTGAGATGTAAATCTCCTATTCCCCATATTATTAAGACTTTGACATTTTCCACGTTGATGTTGAGTGATAGTCTTGTTGATAATCCAAGCAAATCCTCCATCTTTATGTGACGCAGATGTTGTCTTAATACTCGTGGGTGGATAGTCGCAGTTTTCTCCTTGAAATGACGACCTGTCTTTACATCTAAAATCAATCAAAACCAACAAATTTTTGTCATTTGTACCACGAACTACGGGGTTTTGATTCCATATTGCACTTTATGGGTACGTAGGCATGAGACGATAAGTCTCTCCAAACACAAAAATCTAAAAAATATTCTCTTCTCATCTCCCTAATCTCTTTTCAAACAAACTATTTTCAAACCAAAAAGCGTAAATATTCCAAAGGGCTCCTATAGAGTACTATAGACATTTTGGGTGCTAACACCTTCCCATTGCGTAACCAACCCCCTTACCCCGATCTCTGTCTCGTGTTCTTATTTTAGAACTCTTTGGTTTTGTTCGCTCTTTTTCCTTTCCTTTATTTGGATAAAATAAAAGTGCGGTGGCGACTCTTGTTCTTTGAGTTAAGCTAATCAATAGCTTACGCTCACGATTTTTTACCGCTACAGAAAAGTGGCGACTCTGCTGGGGAGTCCAACGGTTCCTAGTGGGTTTCACCTACTTTGATTTATTTATCGCTTTCTGTTTGACTTGTTTGTTATTGTATGTTCTGTTTTGGTGCCTGGTAATTTGTGTGGTGAGATAAGTCCTAACCCAGACTTGAGTGCACTTATGATAGGAGGGTGGTATAGTCTTGTTGGCTTACGTGGAGTAGTCCTTACTAAGCTGACTTGAGATCCCCCGCTCGGTGGAGGCCCCTTTGGAAATTACTGATGTCTTACGAGTAGTCGTAATTGATATTACTTTTTCCGACTGGGAGCCTGAGAAGTTGAGGACCTTAGAACCTTTTAACCCATCTTGGCCTTATTAGGACGTGGTGCGGTGGCTGTTCAGGTGTAGACTTGAATTGGTCGTTACGCGATACCACACTCAGATGAGTTTCTCTTGAGAATATTATTGGCCGACGAGTAGTCGTTTAAGCCGATAATATCCAAAAGATGGAATTATAATTTTGGGAACTTTTTTAGAACCTTGTTCTACAGGTGATGATATAACCATAGTACATACCATTGTGGGTTGGTTGATTCTTACCTTTGGCTCCATGCTCGTGCCGAACCTTTGAACCTGTGTGCTTTGTATGTCTTGTTTGTGGGTGTTGCATCTTGCACTCATGCATTCATGAGCATTGTGTTTCAGCTGGTTTTTAAGGACCTCAGAGATTTTCTTTTGCAAATATCGCAGATATTGTTGATTATGGACATTGGAAGGAGAAACACTCAGAAGTACAGTTTTCGGGCTCCTGATCTTACAGAGTTGAGAAAGCTAGTGTCCTTGGTAGATGATTGTTCAGGCTTCTTATCTCGTTATGGGAGACTTTTATTTGTTCTTTCTACCAACATTGAAGACGGAATTCTGAATACCCTTATGCAGTTCTATGATCCTATTTACCGATGCTTCACATTTCCCGATTATCAGCTTATGCCGACCTTGGAAGAATATGCTTATTTGTTGGGTGTACCGGTTTCTGATAAGGTCCCGTATACTGGTTTGGAGGAAACTCTTAAGCCTCAAGATATTGCTGTAGCTACCCATTTGACGAAGTCGGATATTGATGCAAATCTAAAGACTAAGGGAGGCCTCAAGGGTTTGACTGCTAAGTTCTTGATTGAGAAGGCTACTTTATTTGCTGACATTGGTCGCACATTGGCGTTTGAGGCTATATTTGCTTTACTCATCTATGGACTAGTCTTGTTTCCTAATATTGATAATTTTGTGGACATTAATGCTATTAGGATTTTCTTGATTGGGAACCCTGTTCCAACTTTGCTTGGTGATACTTATTTCTCCATCCATAGTAGGACTTCTAAGGGAAACGGTACCATTGTTTGCTGTCTACCTCTGCTGTATAATTGGTTCGTTTCACACTTACCTCAGACATCTGCTTTTAGGAAAAACAAGGATTGCTTAAGGTGGTCTCAAAGGATTATGTCTCTTACGCATACTGATATCACTTGGTCTTCTTCGGTTTACGATAATGTCCAGATTATTGATAGCTGTGGAGAATTCGCCAATGTTCCTCTTCTTGGAATACAAGGCGGAATTAACTAGAACCCGAGTCTAGCTCGCCGCCAGCTGGGTTATATGCTGAAGGATAGGCCTAAGAATATTTTATTAGAGGGTTTATTCTTTCAAGGAGGGGATGATTCTCTTGGTTTGAGAAGAAAAATGGCTCATGCCTGGACTAAGATTCACAGGTTGGGTAGAGGGGAGCTTGGAAGACAAGTTTGCATTGCTTTAGAACCTTACATGCTTTGGGTGAAGAAGAGGGCTATGGAGCTTAAGATGCCTTACCCTATTGAGAAACCTCTGACTACTGTGATCTCTACGCCACTCCCTACGCCACTCCCTGTTTCTTCTGATGATGTGAAGACACTTCAAGATGCTTTGGCTAAGATGAAGGAAGAGAAAGAGATGTGGGAAAGTAAGTTTCAAGCTTCTGACAAAGAGAAGATGGAATTGCAAAAACAGATGAAGGAGAAAGATGACTTGATAGAGTTACTTGAGCGGCGTGCTGTGAAGAGGCATGCAGAGGATTTATTTTCCTCTACTACTCCATCATCACATCCTCCTACTTCTGGTGCTTGGAAGGGTATTGTGGATCAGCTTGTGCTAGAGAAGATCACCATGAAGCACAACTATGAGAAAGAGATTAAGAGACTCCGAAGGAAGTATCAACTTGGATCGTCATCAGATGTTCCTTAGGACCTAGCTTTTTCTTATTTTGATTATTGTATTTTGTACTTCCAAGTGTAACTCTTTCCAATATTCAATGAAATGAGATGTTTATCAGTATTTCAAAAAGTGTTATTTTTTTTTATGATGTTTGTAATTGCTTTATATCTTAAAGATCCTTGAAAACTGGTTGAAACACCTGCATTTTGCATTTGCATTTGCATCATCGTGCATTGTGTGTTGCCTTTTCCAGTTGTCTTATTTGTTTCTTTTGGCCTTCCTTCAGTCAAGCTGTCGCATCACTACAATACTCGGGCTAACTCTAAGAAAAAGATGGATCAGTTGCAACAAGAGAACCGCGAGCTCCGTGAAGAGGTATCAACTCTGAAAGATGGTTTGGAGAGACTGACTGCCGCAATGGAAGCTCTGGTGGCTGCTCAGAATCAGCCACCACTACCTCCTCCTTCTCTTGTCCAAGGAACTGTGATTTCTGAAATCGGATCAACGCCCATTTCTGTGGCCCCGATTAATACTTCTCAATATCAAATGCCTGTTGGTTTCCCTTGGGGCATGCCTAACAATTATGTGCCAAAGGGATATCGACCTCCTGTTCCCGAAGGTTCTAGACTCCCTGCTGTCATGGCTGTACCACCTCCTGTGGTTAATGTTGTTCCTAATGCTGAAGTTCCGGTTGTTCCTACTGTCATACCTGTGCCACCGCCTGTAACTCACGTTATGCCTTATACTGAAGAACAAATCTTCCACACTGCTCCGAGCGAGAGTTTGGATGTTATGGATCGAATAGATGACTTTCAAGATCAGTTTGCTGAAATGCAAAGAGAAATCAGGGCTTTAAGGGGAAAGGAGTTATTTGGAAAGAATGCTCATGAGCTTTGCCTTGTTCCAAATGTGAAGATTCCCGCCAAGTTCAAAGTTCCGGATTTTGAAAAATACAAAGGGAACACTTGTCCGCAAAGTCATTTGATTATGTATGCTAGAAAGATGTCTACCTATACTGACAACCATCAGTTGTTGATCCACTATTTTCAAGATAGTCTTACTGGTGCTGCGCTGAAGTGGTATATGGGACTCGATAGTACACAAATCAAGACATTCAACAATCTTTGTGAAGCTTTTGTTCGTCAGTATAAGTATAATCTCGATATGGTGCCAGACCGTGATCAGCTTCGCGCAATGTCTCAAAAAGAGAAAGAAACTTTTAAAGAATATGCGCAAAGATGGCGTGAGATTGCGGCTCAGATAAGCCCTCCGCTTGAAGAGAAAGAAATGACCAAGATTTTTCTGAAGACTCTAGGTTCATTTTACTATGAAAGGATGGTTGCGAGCGCTCCTAGTGATTTCACGGAAATGGTTAATATGGGGATGAGATTAGAGGAAGCTGTCCGTGAGGGACGACTGATAAAAGAAGGAAATTCTGGAAGTACAAAAAAGCCTGGTGTTGGGTTCCCTAAGAAAAAAGAGGGAGAAGCTAATGCTATATCTCAGGAAAGGTCTAGAAGACGCAGAGTTGTGAACAACAATGGTAGTCGTCATCAGCAACAAGTAGCATTTGTTACGCCTGTTATCAGTAACACCCCTACCGCTCAAGCTACTGCAAGTTATCAACCACGTTTCCAAGAGAAGAACAGGGTCGTACACAGAGGAAAACACAATTTGATCCCATTCCAATGACGTATACTGAGCTATTTCCGACTTTAATAAAGAAGAATTTGGTTCAACCTCGTGATCCGCCGGCTGTTCCAACTGAAATTCCATGGTGGTATAAGCCAGATGCTCATTGCGCATTTCATCAAGGTGCCCCGGGACACGATATCGAAAATTGCTATCCCCTGAAGCATGAAGTTGCAAAGCTCGTAAAAAGCGGTATTCTGTCTTTTGAAGATACCAACCCTAATGTGCAATCAAATCCGTTTCCTAAACATGGTAATGCAACTGTCAATATGGTATATGGTTGTCCTGGTACATACCGTATTTTCGACATTCGCTGGATTCGGAGATCGCTTGTTGAAATGCATGCTACTTTGAGTGAGTTCCATGATATTGAGCATGATTATGCCGCCTGTTGTATTTGTTCTGTGAACCCTCGAGGGTGTGTGATTGTAAAAAGGGACTTACAAAAGATGATGGATGAGAATTTGATTCAGGTTACTGCAAACAGAAATGAAGTGGAGAACGAGGTGAATGTCATAGTCCCACGTTTCAATATTCCTGAGCGGGTTGTAATTTCTTACAATAGTCAGAAATCTGCTGTGACGCCTTTGGTTATCCGTTTGCCTGGCCCGACGCCGTATGAATCCGATAAAGTTGTTCCCTACAAATACAATGCTACTATGTTGGAGGATGGAAAAGAGGTTCCCATTCCTTCTCTTCCCTCAGTTGTGACTATTGCTGATGTCGGACGTGTAAGCAGAAGTGGTCGAGTATTTGATAATGTGCCTTCAAAGACAAGTGAAGATACTGTGGGTAAGCAAATTCAGTTGAAGACTTCTGTGGAGTCTGGTCAATCAAGTGATGTAAATCAGAAGTCAGATAATGATGAGGTATTGAAATTGATCAAGAAGAGTGAATATAATGTGGTGGATCAATTGTTACATACACCGTCAAAAATATCTGTTTTATCTCTGTTAATGAGCTCTGAGGCTCATCGTGAATCGTTGCAAAAAGTATTGGAACAAGCTTATGTAGATCATGATGTGACTGTTAACCAGTTTGATAGCATTGTTGCCAATATCACTGCGTGTAATAATCTGAGTTTTTGTGATGAAGAGTTGACCGATCATGGAAGAAATCATAATTTGGCTCTCCATATTTCCATGAATTGCCAGGAAGACGCTCTATCCAATGTGCTGGTTGATACTGGGTCATCGTTGAATGTGATGCCAAAATCTACTTTGTCCAGATTATCTTATCAAGGTACTCCTATGAGGTTCAGTGGGGTCATTGTGAAAGCCTTTGATGGATCGAGGAAAACCGTGATTGGAGAGGTTGATCTCCCTATCAAGATTGGTCCATGTTTTTTCCAGATCACTTTTCAAGTCATGGATATTCGTCCTGCTTACAGTTGTCTTCTAGGACGCCCATAGATCCATGAAGCTGGAGCTGTTACTTCGACACTGCATCAAAAGTTAAAATTCGTGCAGAATGGTAAACTTGTCGTTGTTGGTGGAGAACAGGCTATGTTGGTAAGCAGTTTGTCGTCTTTTTCTTATATCGATGCGGAAGAGGATATTGGAACTCCGTTTCAGGCTCTTTCTGTGGTTGATAAAGCTGTTAAGAAGGATGGGGTGTCCATGTCTTCTTTAAAAGATGCACAACATGTAGTGGATAATGGCCAAGCTCATGGATGGGGCCGAATCATTGAAGTGGCTGAGAAAAAAGATAGAGCTGGTTTGGGTTTTACATCTGGTTCAACCCGAAAAGAGCTGAAGAGTATTCATGAAGTCTTTCGAAGTGTTGGGTTCATCCATTGCAAAGATCATTCTACAACTGCAATTCTTAAAGATGACCAAGAGGAAGAAATGCTCAACTTTGTGACACATGGATTGATATGCCAGAATTGGATCGCTGTTGATGTTCCTACTGTTGTTCATGTTTCAAAGTAATTTGTTTTTGTTTCTTTCAAAAATCCTTTCACTCTGCCCAAGGTGAAAGTGAATTTGTGAGGGCTTTGTTTCAACTTTTATCATCATCAATAAAATGTTTTTCTGTTTATCCATATGCTATTTTCCTTTTTTGCTTTATTTCTGAAAAATGGTAACATAAAAAACCGAAAAAAGTATAATAATGTTATAATCACTCTTATCTGCATAATATTTTCATTTTTTTGTTCATATTCTAAAATCAAACATAAAATCATTGTGCAGATTGATTGTTAAACCCATTGGAAACAATGACCATATGCCCTCTCCCAACTTTGAGTTCCCTGTGTTTGAAGCGGAAGAGGAGGATATTGAAGAAATTCCTGATGAGATTTCTCGATTGCTTGAGCACGAGGAGAAGGCCATTCAGCCTCATGAAGAGCCGGTGGAGTTGGTTAATCTGGGTTCCGATGATGATAAAAAAGAAGTCAAGATTGGGGCACTGCTTCAGTCAGATGTTAAGAAGAGGATGGTAGAGCTTCTTAGAGAATATGTTGACGTGTTTGCTTGGTCCTATCAAGACATGCCTGGTCTTGATACTGGTATTGTGGAGCACCATTTGCCATTAAAGCCTGAATGTTCACCCGTGAAGCAGAAATTGAGAAGAACTCATCCTGACATGGCAGTGAAGATTAAAGAAGAGGTTCAAAAGCAGATTGATGCTGGTTTTCTTGTGACCGTAGAATATCCTCAATGGGTGGCCAATATCGTGCCTGTTCCAAAGAAAGACGGAAAAGTCCGAATGTGTGTTGACTATAGAGATTTGAATAAAGCAAGTCCAAAAGATGATTTTCCACTACCACACATTGATTTGTTGGTAGATAATACTGCTAAATTCAATATCTTTTCATTTATGGATGGATTTTCCGGTTATAATCAAATAAAGATGGCACCTGAGGATATGGAAAAAACAACATTCATTACACCCTGGGGAACATTCTGTTACAGAGTGATGCCCTTCGGTTTAAAAAATGCTGGTGCAACGTACCAGAGAGCTATGACCACTCTGTTCCATGATATGATGCATAAAGAAATTGAGGTCTATGTGGATGATATGATTTGTAAGTCGAAGACTGAAGAAGATCATATTAAAAATTTATTGAAGTTGTTTCAACGTTTGAGAAAGTTTAAGCTCCGTCTGAATCCTAATAAATGCACTTTTGGTGTTCGTTCTGGAAAATTGTTAGGCTTTATTGTCAGTCAGAAAGGCATTGAAGTTGATCCTGGTAAAGTTAAAGCTATCCAGGAGATGCCTGCACCCAGAACAGAAAAACAAGTAAGAGGATTCTTGGGACGTTTGAACTATATCTCTCGATTTATATCCAATATGACTGCCACATGTGCACCGATTTTCAAACTTCTCCGCAAAGATCAGGGTTGTGTCTGGACAGAAGATTGTCAGAAAGCTTTCGAAAGAATTAAAGAGTATCTGCTTGAACCTCCTATTTTGTCTCCTCCCGTAGAAGGAAGACCTTTGATCATGTATTTGACCGTGCTAGAAGAGTCTATGGGTTGTGTTCTGGGTCAACAAGATGAATCCGGGAGAAAAGAATTTGCCATTTATTATTTAAGCAAGAAATTCACTGATTGTGAGTCTCGGTACACGATGCTTGAAAAGACATATTGTGCTCTAGCTTGGGCTGCCAAGCGCCTCCGCCAGTATATGTTGAATTGTACAACTTGGTTGATATCTAAAATGGATCCAATCAAGTATATCTTTGAAAAGCCTGCTTTAACTGGGAGGATTGCTCGTTGGCAAATGTTGTTATCAGAATATGATATCTGTTGCACCCCAAAATTTGCCCTCACAATACAAGACTTTGTGTTCCAAGAAGGTTCACAAGGTTCACAAAATTCACAATTGGTCAGAAGAGTTGACAATTCCCTCAGACAATGCACCTCCTAAGCAGTGCATCCAAAACTAGGGTTTTGACTTTAATCAGGCTAAATGGACTTCCAAGACTTCAAGTGAGCTTCATAACATCTTATATGTGTATAAGAACCCCCATGTCAAGTTTCAAGACTTTTCTCAAAAGTTTGCTCAGTCAGATGATCAGATAAGTCAAAAGCAGTCAATGCAGTTAAAAGGTCAAACTGAGGTCAACTGTGGTCAAACCAAAGTCAAACTTCATGATTTTTTTGCCAACATCAAAGAGAGGTTGGGTGAGAAATATTATCATAATAACTGTAATACCCCAAATTTTGCCCTAAGATTTGTCGTCGCATTTCATTGCATTTAATCAATTACTAACAAATTTGTGTAGTCGTTTGACTTTTTGCAGGTAAATATCATATGGCATGCATTTTTTTTCTAAAAAGTAAAAATGGCACAATTGGCAGGAGGACATGTGTAAGGAGTTATGAGTGTGAGAGGTTGAGAGTTCGAATTTCACCTTTGTCACTTTTTTTTGTTTTTTATTATTTTTACTCTAAATTTTTCTATCTTTCATTAAAAAAATAACAAAAATAGTTTTTTATTATTATTTAATTATTATTTTCGTATTTTAATTAAATCATTTTTTAAAATATTATTTTTTTTTACTTTTTTCTAAATTATTCATAAAAATATCCAAAAAATCATAAAATAAAAAATATTGAAAAAATTTTGTTCTTTTTATAATATTTTTTATTTTAGGAATCAATAGGATTATTAGTTTTTATTTTAAGTTTATTTTAATTATTTTAAAATTATTTAAATTTTATTTTTTCTTAACTAATTATTTAGTTTGGGCTTTAAAATGGGCTTTAGGGACATTATTGACAATTTGGTGTTAACCCTAATTTGTTCCCTATATATACATGTGTTGCCTTGTTGGAAAAAAGGGAGAGAATGAAAAAAACCTAAGAGGAGTGAGTGCCGTTTGCCGTTATTTAGTTTTCTTCTTCATCCATTACTATTGTTTCTTTTTCTTCATCGTTTACCGTTATTTCTTTTCCTTCATCTATTACTGTTGTTTCTTTTTCTTCATCTTTTACCGTTATTTCTTTTTCTTCATCTATTACCGTTATTTCTTTTTCTTTATCTATTACTGTTACGTTTATATATATATAATTTTTAAATTGTTAGAGTTTATATATATAAGATTTTTGATCGAATTATGTCGATACGATGTTTGCACATTTGTGTGCATGACGCGTGACATTTGTGTTAGTTCGATCTGGTTGCGATGATCGCATTTTTGTGTGAGCAATAATACTATTTTTTGCTTAATTTCTTTTTCTTTGCGATAAATTTTGTTTCGTCCGATTTAGATCTGGTTGCGATGAGCGCATTTCTGCGTTAGCAACATTGTTGGGTTATTTGGCACATTTAAAATTCATTATTGCTTTATTATTATTATTATTATTATTATTATTATTATTATTATTATTATTATTATTATTATTATCATTATTTATTATTATTATCATTATTATCATTATTATTACCATTATTATTATTATTGTTATCATTAATTTATTAAAATTTGTTATAATATAAAAATCTGTTTTTTAAAAATAAATAACATTGACATCTTTTCCAAATTAATATGAAAACCTATTATTTTTAAGAAAAAAAACTTTTTTTTAGATAAATTTAAAATAATAACTAAAATCTTTTTTTTTTTTAAATAATAACTAGAACCGTTATTTATTTTATTTTATTATTGTTCAATTCAAATTTCATTATCATATTGTATCTGCTCCTCTCATGTAACCTCGCGAACTTAACAATCGCTCTTTAAATTCTGCCTTTAAATTTCTGCTTGCATGGTTTAAATTATGACATTATCTCTCTGTTTGCATGATTCAATTATCTCACGCGTTTACTATTATTTCTGTTACATTACACACATCCGAAGGTTAGGTCTAACCGTTTGGCCGCCGCGCCAATAGTCCTCAACTTCAAACCCTTACAACCTCACAAACCCTAATTTTCACAAATGTCTCGCCGCAGGAAAAATTACAATTTTACCCCTAGCATTAGGTCAAAGAGCCGCCGCGCTCATTTTAGGGTTTCCCGCCGTGGAATCCCTAATTTAACCCTAATTACAACTTAACAATTCAACGTAGAGATTTGGAGTTTCTACACTCCGCGTAAGCGTGTCCTTAAGATGCGTTTATTCCCCTTGAGACCTTGACCACAGTCAAGAAGTCTCTAACCTCCCTTTTGAGGGGAACTACGATTACTCTGATTCCGCTCCCGTAAGGATACGTAGGCACAAGATGCGATGTCTTGCCGAGTAAACTTAGAATTAACCCCCTTTATTATTTATTATTGCTTATTTATATTTTATTTAATTATTTTGCTTATTATTTTGTAATTGTTTCTTGGATGTAAAGTTGTTTAATTATTTAATTATTATTATGGTTAGTAATTAGGGAGTGTAACAACATGTATGTAATATTAAAATAAATTTAGATCACTTTTAAATAAAGATAATTAAAATAAACACGTCACACACGTAAGTCGATTTTAATCGCCGTCTCACTTCCTAAGGATATCCCTCAAGTTGCCTACGAATAATGGTTAAGTGGGGTGTATAAAGCAAGTCCCTCAAATAGAAAAATCATCAAAGTCCCTTATGGTTGCCTTTACGAATCGAGTCCCTTTCGAAAAATGATGATGGTCCCTTATATGTGCTTATTACATCCCACAATGGCCTTCAAAGTCAAATTGTCCCTCACATGTCCCTTAACATCCAAAGTAAGGACTACCTACTCCATTATAGTAGGGATAGTCTTACTAAAGGAAAGAATGAAGAATAAGAAAGACCTTTAAACATTAGGGTAGGTTACTCCTAGGTGCTTGCTCACTTCAAAACTGTTTCGCACTTAAACAAATTTTCAACAAGTTTTCAAACAAGTTCTTAACACATCCTTACATGGATTATTTATTAACTATTCTGAAAATTTTCTATTCACACACTACAATTTCAAAACAATTCAAAAGTGAGCTTAAGTACCTAAGAGCCCATGGATAACCATGGATGAAAAGGATGCTAATACCTTCCCTTTTCATAACCTACCCCCCGGACCCAAAATATTCTCTAAGGTCTTTCCTGTTCTTTTATAACCTTTCCTTATGGATAAAATAAAAGTCGGTGGCGACTCTTGCTATCCGCAACATTGTTTAAAGTCAGTTCACCGGGTTACAGAACTGGCGACTCTGCTGGGGATTTATTTAAGAGGGGTACCCTTAGGAATTAAGATCACTTTAAATTGTTTGCCTTGTTTGCTTTATTATTATATTGTTGGGGTGCTCTTATGTGTGAAAGGTCCTAACCCGGATCTAGTGTACCTTAAGTAAATGGCAATAGACCAAGGAAACTGTACGACGTATATCGATACGGTTGATCTGGTGGCCATAGTTAGTGCGACTTCTTGGTTGGTGCTTATATTCCTTAAGTCAAGTTGAGGATAATATTGAGGCTGCCATATGTTGTCAATGCACTAACTGACTTTTAGAACCCTAGTTAACTCATCTTGGCCTTTAGAAAGTAGTGAGGTAACCGGCTTTGGTGCAGACTGAAGTTGGTTGACACTCGATGCTACGCTCATTGAGATCTTAAACTTGGAGGGTTTTGGTTGGCAAGTAAGTTGCCTTCTGATCAACCACCCTTGTGAAGGATCAATGATATTGAGATCCCTTAGAACCCGGTTACTTTTGTAGGACAGGATGAACCATCTAACTTCAGGGGAGGGTACTTACCTTTAAACCTCATGCAAGCCTTTAAACCTAGGGCAATTGTGTGACTTGTTTGTGTGTGCCACATGTTTGTGATTGAGCATGACATCATGACATCACCATGCATCATAAGCATATCATTTTCCCTAACCATTTCAAGGACCAAAGGATTTATCTTTGTTCTTTGTTGCAGGTCATGGCTTCTGCTCGTAGAAACACCATCAGGATCAACTTTGTAGGGATACCTGCTAAGCTCAAGGAGTTGGTTTCCCTAGTGCCTGATCATTCCCAGTTCAACAAGAGACATGGTCACTTATTGGATCTAGTTACTTCAGGGTTCAGTGAAGACATGATGAGTGTGCTGTTTCAGTTCTTTGACCCTAAGCACCATTGCTTTACATTTCCTGATTATCAGCTGGTTCCAACCATGGAAGAGTTCTCTAAACTTTTGGGTATACCTGTTCTTGATCAGAAGCCATTCACAGGCTTAGAGAAGGAGCTTAAACCAGAAGTTATTGCTGCAGCTCTACATCTGAAGAAGTCTGACATTGTTCTAGAGACGAGAAGTGGAGTTAAAGGTATTCTTGCCAAGGTATTAGTGGATAAAGCTCAAATGTTCTTGAAGGCTATGAGCTACGATGCTTTTGAGGAGATCTTAGCCTTATTGATTTATGGCTTAGTGTTGTTCCCCAATCCTGATCAGTTCATAGACGTTCATGCCATCAACATATTCCTGAGTCACAATCCGGTGCCTACCTTACTTGGAGACATCCTACATTCTCTTCACACCCGTACTACAAGGGCAAGAGGAACTTTGATGTGCTGCATACCTTTACTTTCTAGGTGGTTTATTTCTCACCTTCCTCGCTCAGTAATGAAGAATGAGCAAGGGTTCAGATGGTCCAAGAGGATCATGTCACTTTCTCACTCAGACATCCATTGGTGCTCCAGATCTATGGAGAATGTCACCATCATTGACCGTTGTGGGGAGTTTCCTAATGTACCACTTCTAGGCATAAGAGGAGGCATCACCTACAACCCATCTCTAGCTTTACGACAGTTTGGTTACGCCCGGAGCGATGGTCCACACGACATGTTGATTCAGGGCATTGTGTTTGACTACGACAACGATCTTCAGGGTTACCGTCAGAGATTCATACGAGCTTGGGGAAAGGTAAACAGGATTGACAGCAAGACACTGGAGCCTAAGTACACCATTCCTATGGAGGCTTATCTCAGATGGGTACGATTTCGTGCTCAGACACTCATGATGCCATATCCTGCCATCCTACCAGTTACCATGGAACCTGTTGCTGAAGGAGACACAGCTTATACCATCCTTCACCCAGACATGCCTACTGATATGGAAGACTTGCAGAGATCATGGATCCAACTGAAAGAGCAAAGGGATACTTTCGAGGCTCATTACAAAGCAAGCCAAGCAAGGATTCTAGAGCTAACAAAGCTACTTCATGAGGAACGAAACCTCAACTCATACCTCAACACAAAGAGGAAGCGTCCATGGGAGACTTAAAACCCCATCTTTTGTACTTATTTCGTTTTCATTTTTTGTAAGCCTAAAAGGCACAACAAGTTATTACTAATAAAAAGTTACTTTCTTGTTTGTTTAAGCAAATTTAAATCCTGCGGTCCTTGAAAACATTGCATATGCATTCCCATATCATTGCATCACAGGTTTATAATTGTGCACAGGTTTCTCATCTTCTCGCTGTTTATTTCAGCAATGGCTCTTGAACAATCAGTTAAGGATCTCCAGGCACAAAATGCACAGTTCCAAGAGCTGATCCTGAACCTATCCAAGGGGCAGGATGAATTGAAGACACTGCTGGCCAAGAAGACTAAGAAGGCTAGAAGGTCTGCTGGGTTGCTCAACATGGGAAGAAGGTTCAAAGGTCCTGTCAAGACCAAGGAACATGTTGAAGACTATGAGGGACTCTGATTCTGGGGCTAACTACTACCATGAGCCTAACGAAGACAAATTCAAGATGCTGGTGGATAGAATGGATGCTATGGAATTACAGAAATCATCTGGGCTGGATTTTGAGGATTTGAGCTTGATATCTAGGGTGGTCATACCCATTGGGTTCAAAGTTCCTACATTTGTTGTCTATGATGGGGTCTCTTGTCCCAAATTGCATCTGAGGTCTTATGTCAGAAGAATGCAACCCCACACTACTGATAAAAAGTTGTGGATCCATTTCTTTCAAGAGAGTTTATCTGGAGCTCAGCTAGAGTGGTATTATCAGTTGGAGAGTGTCAACATCAGAGATTGGAATGACCTTGCTGAAGCTTTCTACAAGCAGTATCAATACAATGCTGACTTAGCCCCCACTCGCATGCAGCTTCAAAGCATGTCTATGGGTGCCAAAGAAAGCTTTAAGGAGTATGCTCAGAAGTGGAGAGACTTAGCTGGAAGAGTTCAACCCCCTTTGACTGATAGGGAGTTGGTTGATATGTTCATGTGTACGCTGAATGGTCCGTTTTACAGTCATCTCATTGGAAGCTCATCATCTGGCTTCACTGAATTGATCATGACAGGAGAGCGAGTAGAGAATGGTATCAAGAGTGGTAAGATCCAAGTGGGCACTTCTTCATCAGGTGCTGCAAAGAAGCCTCCCACTGGGAAGAAAGAATCTAATGCTGTGTATGGTCAGCCTGATCGTAACAGAAGGCATCAGTCTGTTAGTGCAGTTCATATTTCAAATCCAACTCCTGCAACAACAGAGCAGCCTCAAGGCAACCAACAGAGGGCTAGAAGACAGTTCACGAAGATCAACATGTCAATGGCTCAGGCATTGCAACACTTGTTGAAGGCTAAACTTATTACCCTGAGGGAGGCTCCTCAGAATCCCAATGTTACCTCTCCCAAGTACAATCCCAATGCACGATGTGCATATCATTCAAACTATCCAGGACATGATACTAATAACTGCTGGGTCTTGAAGAACAAAATTCAGGATATGATTGATGCTGGAGAAATTGAGTTTGATCCACCAGGTACTCCAAATGTGATTACAGCTCCAATGCCAAATCACGAGAAGACTGTCAACGCCATTGATGAAGATATTGATGAAGATCTGCATGTCTATTCAGTTATGGAGTTGAGCACACCATTGTCTGTTATCAAAAAGAGGTTAGTACAAGCTGGGATCTTTCCAGGTTGTCATGAAGATTGTCTATATTGTACCTATAAGCCGGATAGTTGCTTCATTTTGAGAGATGGGATTCAACGTCTCATGGATAAATATACTATAGTGTTTGAAAGAAGACCAGCATCTGTAGAAAGTATGGTGGATCATCTGACTCAGGGTAAGAAGATTGAAGAGGTTGACATGGTTGACAAAGTACCACTAAGAATCACTTCAAAGGGTCCCATTAAAATCACTCATCAGGGCCCAATCAAGATTATTGCTGAAGGTCCTGTGAAAGTTGTTGCTGAAGCCAGAGTAGCTCCTCTGATCATTACCACTCCTGGTCCTATTCCTTATACATCTGACAAAGCTGTGCCTTGGCACTATGGGTCTGATGTTTACATCCATGGTGTCAAGCAGGAGCCTTTACCTGATATGCCTGTTGACATTGATAATATTGCTGGATCTAGCAAGATCACTCGTAGTGGAAGAGTCTTCTCTCCTCCAGTTGCTTCTAAGAGTGCAGTTACTCCTGCTGTTACTTCCACCACTGATGCTAGGGGCAAGGGTCCTGTTATTGGGCCTGTATCTACTGATGTGCCAGCTGCTGATGACCTCTCTAAGCATATGGAAGAAGTATTGAAAATCATTCGCAAGAGTGATTATGATATTGTTGATCAGCTGGGGCATACTCCCTCAAAGATTTCTATGCTCTCCCTGTTATTATGTTCTGAGGCTCATGCCAAGTCATTGATCAAGTTTCTAAAGATGGCTCATGTACCCAGTGCAATTTCTGTGGACCAGTTTGAGAATTGTGTTGCTCACCTGACCTATGACAACGGGTTAGGATTTTCTGATGCTGACTTGACCCCTACCAAGAGGGATCATAACAGGGCCTTGCATATTTCAATTGAATGCAGGGGCACTACCCTGTCTCATGTGCTGATAGACAATGGTTCCTCTCTGAATGTGTTGCCTAAGGAAGTCCTGAACAAGCTGAGTCCTAAAGATACGGTATTGAAGCCCAGTAATATTGTGGTAAAGGCTTTTGATGGTTCTAGAAGAGTAGTGCATGGGGAAATTGATCTTCCAATCAAGGTTGGCTCTCAGGTGTTTACCGCTACATTCTATGTGATGGATATTCGTCCTTCGTACTCATGTCTGCTTGGTCGTCCCTGGATCCATGGGGCAGGTGCTGTGACCTCCACATTACATCAAAAGTTGAGATATCCGGTGAATGGAAAAGTTGTTACTGTCTTTGGAGAGGAAGAATACTTTGTCAGCCATGTAAACACTTTCAAGTATCTGGAAGTAGAAGGTGAATACATTGAAACTCCATGTCAGTCATTTGAAGTGGTTCCCTGGGCTGTTAAGGATTGTGTGACTCCTCCTGCTGTGAAGAAGGCTCCTGTGGTCATCAGAAACCCTCCAACAATGGCAATGGCCTCCCTCAATGATGCAAAAGCTGTGGTGGAAGAAGGTGGTTGTACTATTTGGGGTCAGCTTCCTGATATTCCATACAAGTCTGACAAGTTTGGTTTGGGTTTCACTGCAGAGTCCCAGAAGGCTGTTCGTCGTGCTCGTGCTGTTCGTATCACCAATCAAGGGGTTATCAATGCTGTGGGAGATCAAGATGAAGACTACAACTTGGAGGCATGGATTTTTCCTACTGTGGGTGCTGGACTCAATAATTGGAAAGCTGAAGATGTTATCCCTATCTCCTTTAGTCAGGAGTAAATACTATTACTGTGTTATGTTTTTAAATTTGTAATTTCTGGAACAATTAAAACTTTCAAGCCATGTGCCTTACCCGGGGCACAATGGTGTGCTTGTTGCGGGTTGTCATTTCATTTGCATACTTCATTCAATAAAATCAGTGGACGTTTCGTTTTCGTAAATATTGTGTTCCTTGTCTTTCTTTTTCTTTTATTTTTGCTTTATCAGCTATGTGTTCTTACACACACCCACGTCACTAAAATACAGATCCTCATCCACTCTGGATCCAGTTGATAACAGTTCTACTATTGCCAATTACAATTTCGAGAATCCGATCTATCAAACTGAAGACGGAAACGAGGACGATTGTGAAATACCTGTGGAGCTTGCTAGGTTGTTACAACAAGAAGAGAAAGCTATACAGCCACATGAAGAGCCAGTCGAAGTTGTGAATCTAGGAACTGAAGAAAACAGAAAAGAGGTCAAAATAGGGGCTGATTTAGAGGACAGTGTCAAGAGCAGGTTGATTCAGATGCTACGTGACTATGTGGAGATCTTTGCTTGGTCTTATGAAGATATGCCAGGGTTGGATACAGACATTGTGGTTCACCGTTTGCCAGTGAAAGAAGGTTGTCGTCCAAAGAAGCAGAAGGTTCGTCGTATGCGTCCTGAAATGTCAGAAAAGATCAAAGCAGAGGTAATGAAACAGTTCAATGCAGGGTTCTTGGCCGTAACTTCTTATCCTCAGTGGGTTGCAAATGTGGTACCAGTTCCTAAGAAAGATGGTAAGGTACGTATGTGTGTAGACTACAGAGATCTGAACAAGGCTAGCCCTAAAGATGACTTTCCACTTCCTCATATTGATATCCTGGTAGACAACACTGCTCAGCATAAGGTATTCTCTTTTATGGATGGTTTCTCTGGTTACAATCAAATCAAGATGGCACCTGAAGATATGGAGAAGACTACATTTGTGACACAGTGGGGCACCTTTTGCTATAAGGTAATGCCATTTGGTTTGAAGAATGCAGGGGCAACATATCAGCGTGCTATGGTGGCTTTGTTTCATGATATGATTCATCATGAGATAGAGGTATATGTGGATGATATGATAGCCAGGTCTCAGAATGAAGAACAACATCTTGATCATCTGCACAAGTTGTTTGAGAGGTTGAAGAAATACAGGTTGAGATTAAATCCAAACAAGTGTACTTTTGGAGTTAGATCTGGAAAGCTCCTGGGTTTCATTGTCAGTGGAAAAGGTATTGAAGTGGATCCTGCAAAAGTGAAAGCTATACGAGAGATGCCAGCTCCCCGTACTGAGAAGGAGGTTAGAGGTTTCTTGGGACGATTGAACTACATTGCAAGATTTATTTCCCAATTAACTACCATCTGTGAGCCAATCTTCAAGTTGTTGAAGAAAGATCAGGTGATGGAATGGAATGATGAGTGCCAGACTGCCTTTGATGAAATCAAGAGATATTTGCTAGAACCTCCAATTTTAATGCCACCAGTTGATGGAAGACCCTTGATTATGTATTTAACAGTATTAGACAACTCAATGGGGTGTGTATTGGGGCAACATGACGAGTCTGGTCGAAAAGAGCAGGCAATATACTACCTTAGCAAAAAGTTTACCGACTGTGAAACAAGATACTCACTGCTCGAGAAAACTTGCTGCGCTTTGGCATGGGCTGCTCGCCGACTAAGACAGTATATGTTGACCCATACTACCTTGTTGATTTCGAAGATGGATCCAATCAAGTACATATTTGAGAAACCTGCTCTCTCCGGAAGAATTGCAAGATGGCAAATGATCTTGACGGAATATGATATACAGTATACTACTCAGAAGGCCATTAAGGGGAGTGTTGTTACTGATCATTTGGCTCATCAAGCAGTAGATGATTACCAGTCAATGAATTTTGAGTTCCCTGATGAAGACATTATGTCTGTTACCAAAGAACCTGGACAATATGACGGACCTGAACAAGGATCCCGATGGACTATGGTTTTTGATGGTGCCTCCAATGCACATGGTAATGGTGTTGGTGTTGTGATTAGTTCCCCTGAAGGTTGTCATACCCCGATTACTGCCAGACTTTGTTTCTATTGTACCAATAACATGGCTGAGTATGAGGCATGTATCATGGGTATGCAAGTTGCTATTGATATGAAGATTCAGTTCCTTGAGGTGTATGGAGATTCAGCTCTGGTAGTAAGTCAGATTAAAGGAGATTGGGATACAAAGCATGATAATCTCATTCCTTACAGAGAACATGTGTTGTCTTTGATCCCACATTTCAAAGAGATTACTTTTGGACATATTCCACGAAGCGAGAATCAGTTGGCAGACGCATTGGCCACCATGGCATCTATGTTTGAGATCAGCTGGGATGATGAAGCTCCCAAGATTACCATTGATAGATTTGAGAAGCCTGCATACTGCAATGAGATTGACACTGAAGGGGCAGAGGAGAAGCCTTGGTTCTATGAAGTGAAAAACTATCTTGAAGCTCAGGAGTTCCCTGAAGGGGCATCTGTCAAAGATAGGAAGTTCCTGAGAAGGTTTTCTGCTAAGTTCTTTCTGAGTAATGGCATTCTGTATAAGCGTAATCATGATTCCACTATGCTTCGTTGTGTGGATAAGAAGGAAGCTACAGAAATTATGGAAGAGATGCATGATGGGACCTTTGGCACTCATTCTAGTGGTCATACCATGGCAAAGAAGATTTTGAGAGCAGGTTACTATTGGTCTACCATGGAAGCTGATTGCTATCAACACTCCAGAACATGTCACAAATGTCAAATCTATGCTGATAAAGTACATGTACCTCCATCTCCATTGAATGTGTTGACTGCTCCTTGGCCCTTTGCCATGTGGGGCATTGATATGATTGGTGAGATCAAGCCTACTGCTTCTAATGGGCATCGTTTCATCCTGGTTGCTATTGATTACTTCACGAAGTGGGTAGAGGCAGCTTCATTTGCATCTGTGACTAAGAATGTTGTGGCTCGGTTCATTAAGAATAATCTCATATGTAGGTATGGTATCCCTGAAAGGATTATCACTGACAATGGCTCTAATCTGAACAACACTATGATTACTGATCTCTGTACGCAGTTCAAGATTAAGCATCACAACTCTTCTCCGTATCGTCCAAAGATGAATGGGGCAGTTGAAGCTGCTAATAAGAACATTAAGAAGATTGTACAGAAGATGACTGTTACTTACAAGGATTGGCACGAGATGTTACCATTTGCTCTGCATGGATATCGTACTACAATACGTACTTCAACAGGGGCAACCCCATTCTCCTTAGTCTATGGTATGGAAGCAGTTCTGCCTATTGAAGTTCAGATCCCCTCCTTGAGAATTATGAAGGATGCAAGCTTGGATGAAGATGAGTGGATTCAGACTCGACTTGACCAGATAAATTTGATTGATGAGAAAAGGTTAGCAGCAGTTTGTCATGGCCAGATGTACCAGAAACGGATGATCAAAGCTTTTAACAAGAAGGTTAAGCCAAAGGTATATCAGGCTGGTGACTTGGTAATCAAGCGTATCATATTACCACAGGGTGATCCTAGGGGCAAGTGGACTCCAACATATGAGGGACCATTTGTAGTCAAGACAGTGTTCTCAGGAGGTTCCATGATACTGACTACAATGGATGGTGAAGACTTCCCACAACCTGTAAACGCAGACATAGTTAAAAAATACTACGCATAAAAAGAGACCTAGGCAAAAATAAGGGCATCCCGGCAAACCAAAAGGGTTTGGGCAAAACTTAGGGATATATATATAAAAAGATGTACACCCGGCAAGTCGAAAACCTGAAAAGGCGGCTTGGGCAAAAAAGGGTATCCCGGTGGATTGAAAACCTGAAAGGGCAATCCAGGCAAAAGTTAGGGATTAAAGCGTATGACTATGTCTCGTTTGGATCACTCATGAAACTGCAACCAGTTGTACTACTTACTCAAGCTCAAACAGATAAAGCTCAATCCAATCGTTTCCGTCTCAACAGCAAGAAGATGAGATACTTGAGTGGCAATAGTAGAATTGAAACTCAATAGGATTATTTCCCACATAGCTGATTCTTTTTGTAAAACTTCATGACAAAATTCTCTTACTAGGGTTTATGTCTCCTTGTACAAACTTACCCGTGTATGGGTCACTTTTGATATAAATAAATTCCATCTTTTGAATCCAGATTTACTTTTACCCTATTTACATAAGCGAAACGTCCATTGGTTGTGTTTGAATGTATGTATGCCTTTGAATATGATTGATGTTTACCAGAAGTGCATGTATGCTTTTAATATGATTGATGTTTACCAAAAAATGCATGAAAATGCAGTAATAGTATTTACTAAGGACGAACGAGGGAAGGATTTCAACGAAGCTTCGCCGGTTCATCTTTACAAGGCAGTTACAAACCATCAGTAGGAATAATCCATTTTCACAAAGTCTAATCTCCCCTGGAATTTATATCCATCTCTTTTATCCTCATACAGATATACGGGAAATTACTTTCCAATAAGGGCACGATGAACGAAGACGGGATGTTATACTTATCCTACTATCAAACGAAAACGAAGGTTATCTATACCCTACTACCCCCAACAACGGGAGGTTATCTATACCTTGTTATCCCCAACAACGGGAGGTTATCTATACCCTGTTATCCCCAACAACGGGAGGTTATCTATACCTTGTTATCCCCAGCAGATGGAGGGTTATATATTCTTCAACAACGAATCGGGATTTATTTTCCTTGACCAGCAGTTGTTATACAAGGATATCCAGACACTTCCAGCAGTGTCATAGCATACATACATCATTTACATCATACCATAACATATATGTCTATAGTACATTACCTAAGTGCATCATGTCATACATGCATACATAAAGCATAAACTAATGTTGTTATACAGAATGCTACCTTGTTTTCAGGTTAATTATCCAACAAACAAGCTTATGATCTTTGGGACTGCTTTATTGTAACCTCAGGGTTACTTTATCCTCCTGATGAGCTTCTTATTACTTTGGGACTGCTTTATTGTAACCTCAGGGTTATTTTATCCTCCTGATAGCCTCTCATGACTTCAAGACTGCTTTAGAGCTACTGATTGCTCTATCCTCCCGAAATCATCCTATTACTTCAAGACTGCTTTAGAGCTATTCATTGCTCTATCCTCATGAGGTCATATTACTACTTCAAGACTGCTTTAGAGCTATTGATTGCTCTATCCTCCTGAAGCCATCTAATTATTTCAAGACTGCTTTAGAGCTACTGATTGCTCTATCCTCCTGAAACCATCATTATTATTTCAAGACTGCTTTAGAGTTATCCATTGCTCTATCCTCCTGAAATTACATTATTATTTCAAGACTGCTTTAGAGCTATCCATTGCTCTATCCTCCTGAAATCATTACTTCAAGACTGCTTTAGAGCTATTGATTGCTCTATCCTCCTGAAGACATATCACATTATTATTTCAAGACTGCTTTAGAGCTGTTGATTGCTCTATCCTACTGAAGCCATTCTATTACTTCAAGACTGCTTTAGAGCTATTGATTGCTCTATCCTCCTGAAGCCATTATTACTTCAAGACTGATTTAGAGCTATTGATTGCTCTATCCTCCTGAGGTCAGATTTATCACTTCAAGACTGCTTTAGGGTTATCATTATTGATTGCTCTATCCTCATGAAGACATGCTGTTACATCAGTATTACTCCAGACTCCTGACAGTTCTCATTATACTACTGAAGAACTTTCCCCTAGTGGCATCTTTAAGCCCACTCAATCATGTTCAACCAACCATCAATATCACTCCATGCACTGGTGAGTGCAAATTTTTGGGCTTTTGTGTTCAATCCCCTTCAACCTTCCAGGTTACGACTGGCAAATATACCAATCTAACCCCTCAGGTTTCAGAAAATTGAACAGGGGCAGCTGTTGCACCCCAAAATTTGCCCTCACAATACAAGACTTTGTGTTCCAAGAAGGTTCACAAGGTTCACAAAATTCACAATTGGTCAGAAGAGTTGACAATTCCCTCAGACAATGCACCTCCTAAGCAGTGCATCCAAAACTAGGGTTTTGACTTTAATCAGGCTAAATGGACTTCCAAGACTTCAAGTGAGCTTCATAACATCTTATATGTGTATAAGAACCCCCATGTCAAGTTTCAAGACTTTTCTCAAAAGTTTGCTCAGTCAGATGATCAGATAAGTCAAAAGCAGTCAATGCAGTTAAAAGGTCAAATTGAGGTCAACTGTGGTCAAACCAAAGTCAAACTTCATGATTTTTTTTGCCAACATCAAAGAGAGGTTGGGTGAGAAATATTATCATAATAACTGTAATACCCCAAATTTTGCCCTAAGATTTGTCGTCGCATTTCATTGCATTTAATCAATTACTAACAAATTTGTGTAGTCGTTTGACTTTTTGCAGGTAAATATCATATGGCATGCATTTTTTTTCTAAAAAGTAAAAATGGCACAATTGGCAGGAGGACATGTGTAAGGAGTTATGAGTGTGAGAGGTTGAGAGTTCGAATCTCACCTTTGTCACTTTTTTTTGTTTTTTATTATTTTTACTCTAAATTTTTCTATCTTTCATTAAAAAAATAACAAAAATAGTTTTTTATTATTATTTAATTATTATTTTCGTATTTTAATTTAATCATTTTTTAAAATATTATTTTTTTTACTTTTTTCTAAATTATTCATAAAAATATCCAAAAAATCATAAAATAAA
This sequence comes from Lathyrus sativus, assembly GCA_963859935.3. Classification (NCBI taxonomy): domain Eukaryota; kingdom Viridiplantae; phylum Streptophyta; class Magnoliopsida; order Fabales; family Fabaceae; genus Lathyrus; species Lathyrus sativus. The sequence continues at coordinate 608,829,993 of OZ012738.1, forward strand.
AAATATTGAAAAAATTTTGTTCTTTTTATAATATTTTTTATTTTAGGAATCAATAGGATTATTAGTTTTTATTTTAAGTTTATTTTAATTATTTTAAAATTATTTAAATTTTATTTTTTCTTAACTAATTATTTAGTTTGGGCTTTAAAATGGGCTTTAGGGACATTATTGACAATTTGGTGTTAACCCTAATTTGTTCCCTATATATACATGTGTTGCCTTGTTGGAAAAAAGGGAGAGAATGAAAAAAACCTAAGAGGAGTGAGTGCCGTTTGCCGTTATTTAGTTTTCTTCTTCATCCATTACTATTGTTTCTTTTTCTTCATCGTTTACCGTTATTTCTTTTCCTTCATCTATTACTGTTGTTTCTTTTTCTTCATCTTTTACCGTTATTTCTTTTTCTTCATCTATTACCGTTATTTCTTTTTCTTTATCTATTACTGTTACGTTTATATATATATAATTTTTAAATTGTTAGAGTTTATATATATAAGATTTTTGATCGAATTATGTCGATACGATGTTTGCACATTTGTGTGCATGACGCGTGACATTTGTGTTAGTTCGATCTGGTTGCGATGATCGCATTTTTGTGTGAGCAATAATACTATTTTTTGCTTAATTTCTTTTTCTTTGCGATAAATTTTGTTTCGTCCGATTTAGATCTGGTTGCGATGAGCGCATTTCTGCGTTAGCAACATTGTTGGGTTATTTGGCACATTTAAAATTCATTATTGCTTTATTATTATTATTATTATTATTATTATTATTATTATTATTATTATCATTATTTATTATTATTATCATTATTATCATTATTATTACCATTATTATTATTATTGTTATCATTAATTTATTAAAATTTGTTATAATATAAAAATCTGTTTTTTAAAGATAAATAACATTAACATCTTTTCCAAATTAATATGAAAACCTATTATTTTTAAGAAAAAAAACTTTTTTTTAGATAAATTTAAAATAATAACTAAAATCTTTTTTTTTTTTAAAATAATAACTAGAACCGTTATTTATTTTATTTTATTATTGTTCAATTCAAATTTCATTATCATATTGTATCTGCTCCTCTCATGTAACCTCGCGAACTTAACAATCGCTCTTTAAATTCTGCCTTTAAATTTCTGCTTGCATGGTTTAAATTATGACATTATCTCTCTGTTTGCATGATTCAATTGTCTCACGCGTTTACTATTATTTCTGTTACATTACACACATCCGAAGGTTAGGTCTAACCGTTTGGCCGCCGCGCCAATAGTCCTCAACTTCAAACCCTTACAACCTCACAAACCCTAATTTTCACAAATGTCTCGCCGCAGGAAAAATTACAATTTTACCCCTAGCATTAGGTCAAAGAGCCGCCGCGCTCATTTTAGGGTTTCCCGCCGTGGAATCCCTAATTTAACCCTAATTACAACTTAACAATTCAACGTAGAGATTTGGAGTTTCTACACTCCGCGTAAGCGTGTCCTTAAGATGCGTTTATTCCCCTTAAGACCTTGACCACAGTCAAGAAGTCTCTAACCTCCCTTTTGAGGGGAACTACGATTACTCTGATTCCGCTCCCGTAAGGATACGTAGGCACAAGATGCGATGTCTTGCCGAGTAAACTTAGAATTAACCCCCTTTATTATTTATTATTGCTTATTTATATTTTATTTAATTATTTTGCTTATTATTTTGTAATTGTTTCTTGGATGTAAAGTTGTTTAATTATTTAATTATTATTATGGTTAGTAATTAGGGAGTGTAACAACATGTATGTAATATTAAAATAAATTTAGATCACTTTTAAATAAAGATAATTAAAATAAACACGTCACACACGTAAGTCGATTTTAATCGCCGTCTCACTTCCTAAGGATATCCCTCAAGTTGCCTACGAATAATGGTTAAGTGAGGTGTATAAAGCAAGTCCCTCAAATAGAAAAATCATCAAAGTCCCTTATGGTTGCCTTTACGAATCGAGTCCCTTTCGAAAAATGATGATGGTCCCTTATATGTGCTTATTACATCCCACAATGGCCTTCAAAGTCAAATTGTCCCTCACATGTCCCTTAACATCCAAAGTAAGGACTACCTACTCCATTATAGTAGGGATAGTCTTACTAAAGGAAAGAATGAAGAATAAGAAAGACCTTTAAACATTAGGGTAGGTTACTCCTAGGTGCTTGCTCACTTCAAAACTGTTTCGCACTTAAACAAATTTTCAACAAGTTTTCAAACAAGTTCTTAACACATCCTTACATGGATTATTTATTAACTATTCTGAAAATTTTCTATTCACACACTACAATTTCAAAACAATTCAAAAGTGAGCTTAAGTACCTAAGAGCCCATGGATAACCATGGATGAAAAGGATGCTAATACCTTCCCTTTTCATAACCTACCCCCCGGACCCAAAATATTCTCTAAGGTCTTTCCTGTTCTTTTATAACCTTTCCTTATGGATAAAATAAAAGTCGGTGGCGACTCTTGCTATCCGCAACATTGTTTAAAGTCAGTTCACCGGGTTACAATATCGAGTACCGAACTCAAAAGGCGATAAAAGGCAGTGTTTTGGCTGATCATTTGGCACACCAGCCAATTGATGATTATCAACCTATTCAGTTTGACTTTCCTGATGAGGATGTGATGTATCTAAAGGTTAAAGATTGTGAGGAACCATTACATGAAGAAGGACCTGAGCCTGGATCCCGCTGGGGTTTGATTTTTGATGGGGCGGTTAATGAATATGGCAGAGGTATTGGTGCAATTATTGTTACTCCTCATGGTTCTCATATTCCTTTCACTGCAAGGTTGGTTTTCAATTGCACAAATAATGCGGCTGAGTATGAAGCGTGTATTATGGGCTTGGAAGAAGCTATCGATTTAAGAATCAAGATTCTTGATGTGTATGGAGATTCAGCTTTAGTGATTAATCAGATTAAAGGGAAGTGGGAGACACGTCAACCTGATTTGATTCCTTATCGTGATTATGCAAGAAGGTTGTCAACTTTCTTCAATAAAGTTGAGTTTCACCATATACCAAGAGCAGAGAATCAAATGGCAGATGCTTTAGCGACTTTATCCTCCATGATTGTGGTAAATCATTGGAATGATGTGCCAAAGATTAGTGTGATGCGTCTTGATAGACCAGCTCATGTGTTTGTAGTTGAAGAGGTTGTTGATGATAAACCATGGTATTATGATATTAAATGCTTTCTTCAGAATCAAGAATACCCACTTGGGGCATCCAAGAAGGATAGGAAAACTTTGAGAAGATTGGCTGGTAGTTTCTTCTTGAATGATGATGTGATGTATAAGAGAAATTATGACATGATCTTGCTCAGATGCGTGGATAGACACGAAGCAGATATGTTGATGAAAGAAATCCATGAAGGATCCTTTGGCACCCATGCCAATGGACACGCGATGGCTAAGAAGATGTTAAGGGCAGGTTACTATTGGCTGACAATGGAATCTGACTGTTGTAAATATGTAAAAAAGTGCCATAAATGCCAGATTTATGCTGACAAGATTCATGTGCCTCCAACTCCTCTCAATGTTATCTCTTCTCCATGGCCTTTTTCAATGTGGGGCATTGATATGATTGGAATGATTGAGCCTAAAGCGTCAAACGGACACCGTTTCATATTGGTGGCTATTGACTATTTTACCAAATGGGTTGAAGCGGCATCATATGCAAATGTGACTAAGCAAGTAGTGGTCCGGTTTATCAAGAATCAAATCATCTGTCGGTATGGTGTTCCGAGCAAGATCATCACTGATAATGGGTCGAATTTAAATAACAAGATGATGAAGGAATTATGCGATGAGTTTAAGATTGAGCATCATAATTCTTCTCCTTATAGACCCAAGATGAATGGGGTTGTTGAAGCTGCTAATAAGAACATTAAGAAGATTATTCAAAAAATGGTTGTTACATACAAGGATTGGCATGATATGCTTCCTTTCGCTCTGCATGGGTATCGTACATCCGTTCGCACTTCAACAGGGGCAACCCCTTTTTCTCTTGTTTATGGCATGGAAGCAGTGCTCCCGATAGAGGTTGAAATCCCTTCTATGAGAGTTTTGATGGAAACTGAATTGTCCGAGGCTGAATGGTGTCAAAGTAGATACGACCAGTTGAATCTGATTGAAGAGAAAAGAATGACAGCTTTGTGTCATGGCCAATTATATCAACAAAGAATGAAGAAAGCATTTGATAAGAAGGTTCGACCCCGTGTGTTCAGAGAAGGTGACCTCGTGCTCAAAAAGATCTCGACTTTTACTACTGATCCTAGGGGCAAGTGGACTCCCAATTATGAAGGCCCATATGTTGTTAAGAGAGCCTTCTCTGGCGGTGCATTAATTCTTACAACTATGGATGGAGAAGAGTTCACTCGTCCTGTGAATGCCGATGCAGTCAAGAAATACTTCGCCTAAAAAAAATAAAAGAACAGCTCGCTAAGTTGAAAACCTGAAAGGGCGGCTTAGGCAAAAATGAGCATCTCGGTGGATTGAAAACCCGAAAGGGCGGTCCAGGCAAAAATTAGAGACAAAACAGAAATAATTATCCCGGTAGATTGAAAACCCGAGAGGGCAATCTAGGCAAAAGTTAGGGATCATGGCAAGTAACTACATCTGGCCAGTCTTGATCGTTTGAAGCAACATTTCCTATCAAAGGTTTTACTTCAGATATTCTCCGCTGAAGTCTCAAGCACAGTTGGAATTCAAAGTTGTTAGGGAGAATAATGGTCATTGTATTTCAATGTAAAACTTTCCATTGTACTTACCATTTTTCAAACTTTGTAATGATCCATGGAGTTACGCCATTTGCGGACTACCATTCTATCAATAGAATTTGGGCCTTTGTCCCTTTGTTTGCAATTCTTATTTTGTTTCTGTTTACAGAATTTCATTTTATTTTTGATGATGATTTTTGAAACAAATGTGAATAATTGATTTAAATTTTGAAAATTATAAAAACATTTTTCTTTGATTTGTGAAAATAAAAGAAAGAATGTCAACAGTAATCCCAAGAATGGTAGAATCTTGAAGCGAAAAGCGTAAGTGTTCTGTTCAGCAGGGTTCTTTCTTGCCTCTCGATAGAATTTATTAGCAGCTCCCCAGTAGAGTTGTGTTGATGTTTCCCCATTTGAGCTATATTGAGGTCTCTTCAGTAGAGTTTGCTGATATTCCCTTAGCAGAGTTTTGTTTCTTTGGATAAACCAGACGAGTGTAGAACGGTTTTCCACAGCAAAGTCTTGATTCAAATGATCGGACAGTTGAGAAATTTGAAGACCACTTCTCCTTGATGTTTTTGCCCAGGCGGAGATTTGTCTTTGATGATTCCTAGCGGAGGTTATGCACATTTTCTTTGGATTATTCCCCAAGTAGAGAACAATGTTGAGAAGTGTTGACATAGCAGTCACCTGTCGGGTTTTCTCTCACCTTGTGATTGTGTGTTGATTTAAAATCCCCCACAGTTTGACTTTTTGCTATGATGTTAACTTCTTATTCCCCTGGCAGGGTTGGAAGATTTGTGTTGCTATTCCCTTTTGTTGAATTATTGATGGTTGAAGATTTTCCGTTGCTGATCCCCAGCACGATCTCCAATGATATCTCTAACTCGCAGAGATTAGCCGAGTATTTCAGTGGTGTTGTGGTGTTTTGTTCACCCTCTGTTTGCCCTTTTTGTCTGATTTATCAGCATATTCATACTCATTGCATGCGCATTCATTTTGGTTGAGCATAGCATGTCTTTGTTGCATTGTGCATCCTGCATTTTTTGTTGGTATTTCCCTTTTCCCGATGTTGTTATCTCGCAGAATGCGTGTGTCCTCTCTTCATTAGAGTGTCGACCCCTAAGCAGAAAATACCTATCATTTTTAATTCCCCACTGAGTTTATGCCTCGTGGAAGATGTTTTGTTTAGCTTTCCTCCCCAGCTTTTATCTGGATGGAATTGTTCCCCAGTTGAGTTATTTCCTCATTGGGTCGAGTCTTGTTTGACCGTTTCTTTCCAGTTTGTTCCTGGATTGAACTTTGGTCTCTTGCAGCAGTTACTTTGGTTTTCCCTGGGCTGTGAAACCGGGATGACGAGAAGGTATTTTTGAGGATTTATTTTCCTCAGCGGGAATCTGTTATTGATCCCCAATAGAAGGTGAAGATTTGATTTTCCCAGTAGTGTTTTGATAACACTCTCTTGGTAATTACTTATGCAACTTCATGTGGAAGCCTTTTTATTTGAGCAACTTGTGTAATTTCCAGAAATTTACCTTCATAATAAATAACATTTCTCTGGCTCATACTCAACAGAGAAATTTATTATGAAATGATAGATCCTTATCTGACTAGCTTTTCTGTCAATTGGAATTTCTGTGGAAATAACTCCCGATGAGAATTCTATTGCATGGTTCAACCTGCTCGTATCACTTTTAAAGATCCCCGACAGAGTTGTTAATATCTTTTTCCAACAAATGGTTGTCTCTTTATTTGAGAAGTTTGTTGTGTGTTTGGAGCTGCTCAGTAACAAGTAGCTGATGATATATCTCTTTCTCCTACCCAGTGACAGGTAGTCGAGTATGTTCGTCCTACCCAGTGTCAGGTAGTTGACCTTTATTTTCTTCTCCTACCCAGTGACAGGTAGTCGAGTCTATCCTACCCAGTAACAGGTAGTTGACATGTTGTTTACACTATCCAGTAACCGATAGTTGGTAACCCCTTTCATTCAAGTTTATTATTCCCGCTAAACTACTCAGTAACCAGTAGTTGGCGTTGCTTCTTTTCATACCCAGTAACAGGTAGTTGATTATATCTCAACGAGTGGATTACTTTTTATCCAGTAACTGGTAATAAGTAATACATTTCTTTGTTTTCTACCCAGTAACTGGTAGATAACAATTCTCTTGTGTTTTTTGCACTTATTTTCTACTCAGTAACCGGTAGAAAGTATTTTACCTATTCTCTTCAGTTCGAATATCTTCGCCCAGTAACTGGCAGTTGGTATCTCTTTCCCATTGAGTCGTTTCCTTTCCCTTATCGGAATAGGATCTTGCTCTTTTGTTTTCTCATGTGGAGTCTCTCTTTTTCTCCCGAGCTTTTGTTTGTCTCCTGTGGCATTATTTCCCCACAGAAGCCTTATGTTCGCATATCATTAGCATAATCATATCATTTTGTGGTCTCTTAGGGTTAAAAATTGGGTTAATTGTTATATTTAAGTCTCTTCTATCTAGTCGAGACAAAGATGTCAATCTTCATATCTCCGGATAGAAGAGTCTTAAATAGGGGCAGCTGTAATACCTTAATTTTTACCCCTAAGATCCCATATTGCATTTTCATTTTTTGCATACACAAACAAGACCATACTTTTTGATTTTTCTTAGGTCCCTTGTTGTTTCATACTTGCTTTATGTTTGTTTCTGTTTACTAACATCTAACCAAAATATCAAAAATATTTTTCAATTTGTTTGTTTCTTCTTCTTCTCTGTGTGTTTAGGGTTTTGCAAGGAGATTAATGGCAAAGAAATTCATTCAAGTTTAAATCAGATGGACGTTTGACCTCATCTTGGTCAAACTATCAAGAGTTTGCTTCAACTATAAGTTACCCGTGGTGGTGGGCTATTTTCTCAGGAAATGTGATTTTTCAAGATCAAATTGTCTTGTGTTGAAATTCATTGATTTATCAAGCAGTGTTCTATGAGAAGTTTGATCCAGATATTCAGAGAATTATGTCAAAAAACAAAATTGATGGCCGATGATTCAGTTGCAAATTTTTCAGTGGTTCCTGTTCTTCTCATAATGTTAATAGTAATAATTGTGATGGAGAGTTTCCTAGGATTAATAAAAGTGGTTGCTTTTCATCAATGGTGGATGTTGTTGATAAAGACTCATCTTGTGTTTCGTTCACTACTTTTAATATCCTTGCTCCTATTTACAAACGGATTGATCCACAGAATCAAGGACTTAGAGAGAGTGATTTCAGATCATTTTGGTTGGCTAGGAATCAAAGGATTCTTGATTCATTGCTTTCTGAATCTTCTTCTATTATGTGCTTACAGGAATTTTGGGTTGGAAGTGAAGAACTAGTTCACATGTATGAGGAGAGACTTGGGGATGCTGGCTACCAACTCATCAAGCTTGCTTGAACCATACAACAGTGTTCTCTCAACACATTCTCTCCTTGAGCACACTGATGTGGCTGTGCTCTTGGACAATGAGGCAATCTATGACATTTGCAGGAGACCCCTTGATATTGAAAGGCCTACTTACACCAACTTGAACAGGTTGATATCACAGATTATATCATCCCTCACTACCTCGTTGAGGTTTGATGGTGCTATTAATGTTGATATTACTGAGTTCCAGACCAATCTTGTGCCTTATCCTCGTATCCACTTCATGCTTTCGTCATATGCCCCTGTTATCTCTGCTGCTAAGGCATACCATGAGCAGCTCTCTGTGCCTGAGATTACCAATGTTGTGTTTGAGCCTGCTAGTATGATGGCCAAGTGTGACCCAAGGCATGGAAAATACATGGCCTGTTGTTTGATGTACCGTGGAGATGTTGTTCCAAAGGATGTCAATGCTGCTGTTGGCACAATCAAAACCAAAAATACAGTGTTCACCAAGAGTTTCTGATTGTGAATACACACTTGCTTTTTCCTCATGATTCAAGTCTGTTTATAGTGAGATTGGACCAGGTTTATCAAATATTACAATATGTGGAATTGTATCAGAGAGAAAACAGGCTCAAACCGCTGCCTATTATTCTATGCGGCGATTGGAACGGAAGCAAGCGTGGACATGTTTACAAGTTCCTTAGGTCGCAGGGTTTCGCATCATCATATGATATTGCGAATCAGTATACTGATAGTAATGCAGATGCACACAAGTGGGTTAGTCACAGAAATCGTAGAGGAAATATATGTGGTGTTGACTTCATTTGGCCTTGTAATCCTAACCAAGCGCGTAAACCCTTGAAAACAAGTTGGGCTGAAGCTGTATTTAGTATACTAAAGTTCCAGCTTCGGAAGGTATTATTGTCTGAAGATGACGCATTTACCTTTTTGAAGGGCAACACCTGTGTTGATGCTGTTACGTATGTTAGGTTCTCTGAAGCACTCCGCCAGGTTAAGTTGATTGGTGTGCCGTATGGACTATGCTTTCAACAGTTGCTAGTCAAGGAATTCGGGACAAGATCACAAGTGTGGCAAACAGGTATATGACTGAAGTACGGAGGTTAGCCCTTCCGCAGAGCCAAACAGAAGTGGTTTACCGCGGCTTTAAAGAACTCGAAGAATCACTCATAAGTCCTAATTCATATGGCCGGCGACTGAAACAAAGATGTTCAACACTTGGCAAAGTTCATAGTTACCAGAAAAATGTTGAAGTTGACACCGTTCCCCGGCCAAAGTGAACATATACTGAGGGGTATGCGTAAAATACGTGGCAGGCAGGTTATGCTCGATATGCTTAAGAAGGCTGAGAGGGAAAGGCAGAGAGAAATTCAGGAGTTGCTGGGCCATCAGGCTGTATCTCATTTTCACCATCGCAATCGCATTCAGGCATTGCTTAGAGACAGGTTCTTGAGAAATGATAGATCCGCCGACCATAACAGATCCGCATCTGTAGCAGAAAGTGAATTAGGCCTATTGAGGCGAAAACAAACCGTATCAGGTCTAAGGGAAGGGTTCTTCTCCAGACTGGACAGTACCGGTTCCAGTCAAGCAACCAGCAATCTATCTGACACCTTGTCAGACATTGATATTGATTTTAATATAAATGAACAAGCTGGAGAAAGCAGTTCATGTATTGTCGTTGAAGCTAATAACCGAATAGGTAATAGTGCTGGGATATCTGGTGGCCACTTTCTAGAAGGAACTACATGTTGAGAGATGCATGGAGGTTCTATTTACCTTATTACCAATTATGAAATCTTCTGGGAGTGTAATGTCAGGGGGCACAAATTCTGTAGAGGAATGGGCTGAGGCTGTAAGATGCTTAAGGAAGGCTCCACAGGGTTGGCTATTGGATTTCCTGAAGGTTTCACAAGAGGAGTTTGTTCAGAGTTCATGCAAGTCTATTGAAGTCCAAAAGAAGGTTCATGCTAAAATCAAGATTGTGAAAACAGGTTCTCTTCCTCTAATTGAACTAGGAAAAATGAAATCTTACATATTGAACTCCAAATCACAAGGAATCTGGGATGTTCTCTTGGAAGTTGTGGCTGTTTTGTATCATGCAGAGATAGGTTTTAAAAGACAGTGGCTTATTGATGCTCTTGAAATTAGCTGTGTGTCCAGTTTTCCTTCTATGGCACTGCAATTTACCGGTCTGTTATCAGCTACCTGCTGCAAATACATGCCTTTTATAACTGTTGACCAACAAACGATACTGAATGATCTACCAGTCACACTTGTGTCTCTTCTAGCAGATAAAAGCTGGAATGTTGTTGCAGAAACTGTTGTTTCCCATCTATTTTCATCGACAGAACGTATATATGATTGGACAATGCACATTGAGCAATCTGAGCTGGGTGATATAAGGTTTGATGAAAACGATTCATCTAATCACACTGGTTATCCAGAGGGCATTGTTGTTGATAATGTTAATTATGGATCCAATGCTCTAGAAGAACCACTGGAAGATATTGTTGAAACTGAAGGAAATGGCTGGCATCAGAGTAACACTGAATGGAGAAATAACACTGATGAAAGTGTGGATGATAATCAGCTCAGCTCTTTCTATTCAAACTGGTATGCGAGGGATGGCTGCTCATTGTGAGCTGCGCTTTAGGAAGCAGACCAGTGCAACTATTGTCATTCAGAGCCACTGCCGGAAATACTGGGCACAACACCATTTTATGAACTTAAAGAAGGCAGCAATTGCCACCCAATGTGCATGGAGAAGATACAGACAGACATCAATGCCGACATGCGGGCAATTCTTATTGATTGGCTTGTGGAGGTTGCCGAAGAGTACCGACTTCTACCTGATACACTATTTTTGGCAGTTAACTGCCTTGATCGCTATCTCTCGGGAAAAGCAATGAACAGACAGCGGTTACAACTACTTGGTGTTTCCTGCATGATGATTGCCGCTAAATACGAGGAGATCTGTTCCCCCAAGGTGGAAGAGTTTTGTTATGTTACTGATAATACATATTCTAAGGAGAAGGTGGTGGATTGGAATGCATTTTGTGCTGATTCAAATGGAGGTGTTGGGTCTGGATCTTTTTCTGACTTTTTTAGCGAATTCGGAGATGTAAGTGGTAAAGCATATCACGATTCTAATGCTTACGTGAAACCGCCAGAAGATCAATATAGGTCAGCATATCATCCTGACTCGAATACTTTGATAAAACCGAGTGATGGCTTGAATGCATCGGTTGATTATACACAATATCAAGGGGATCAAGGTTATGGTGCATCTGTTGAAAATAGCACAAGTGGGGAAGAAGTAAATAGCAGTCAGTATTGGGAGAGTCTTTATCTTGGCTGGAAGTATGACCACAATACTGGGCAATGGTATCAAGTAGATGACCAAAATGCGACAGCCATTACTCAGGGAAACTCAGGAGCCAATACAGCTGTGGGTTGGAATGCTGCTTCTGATACTAAAGCAGAGGTCTCTTACATGCATCAAGCTGCTCAGCCTGTTGCTAGAAGTTTAGCTGAATCTGGCACTGCTACTGAAAGTGGGAATAGTGCAACTTACGGTGGAAACCAGCAGTTTGATCATTCATTTGGTTCTAGTATTTCTGGCAGCAAAGATCTACAAAATGCATCTAGCTCATTTGAACCCATTTCATTGTATAAATAAAATTAACCATGGTCGTTATTTGACTACTTCAGCCATCAATCAATGTGAGCCATTAACCAAGCCATATTCACAAGCTGAAACAAAAAAAATAAATAGCATATGAGCCAGTTGAAAAATAATCCACGTCATCCAAGTGAGCTGAAAAAGTGAAAAGAAAGAATAACACGTGATGAGCTACAAATGTGAAAGCAAAAACGACATGAAAAATATCACAACAGGTCACACATAACTTGCATCCCAAAACGCAGAAAAAAATCTCACAAACGGCAAATCATTTTCACTCATTCTCATCTATAAATAGAACACCTTATTCACTCCTTTCTTCAAGCTTTTGAAGCCAAAAAACCTCTGCTGATTTTCTTCCTCAAATTCCTCACTACCAAAAAAAACCTTCGTTCACTTTTCTTCTCCTACTTCCTTCCACCAATTTCACTTCAATTGACACAAATTCAACCAGAGATTCGTTCAGAAGAAGAAGAGAAGCAAGAAGAAGTTTGGATTGATTTCTTACCTGTGATTTTGAAGGTAGTTCAATGGATTTCGTTTTCTCGATTCGAGTTCGTCATTGCATATTTCCTTGAATTGTTTATACTGTTGTGAAGAGCTTTTGATTCCGATCACAACCGTGTTAGTTTCGCATCCCGTCGCTTTGATTTGAGCTTGAATTCATAGCCATGGTGAACGGTGTCGCGTGAAGTTTTGAAGAAGAAGTTGTTTCTGATGTTTTGGTTTCTATTTCTCTTTTTCCTTTTCGTTTTTCTTTATTATTTCAAATATATTTTTCTTTCTTCCTTTTATTTTGTTATTTCTTTTTTTTTTTACTAGTTAATATTTTAAATAGTTTTTTTAAAAGAGCTCTTAAAAAATTATTTGAAAACATTTTGATCAATTGTTGGTGGTTTTGGATCTTGAATTTTGATAGAATTTCATCAATATCAATGGACTTTGGGTGTTGATTTTTATCCACCAAAAGAGGTGATTGATATTGATGATAATTTAATCGATTTAAGATTCAAATTGTGATTTCTTTTCATTCTTATTTTCTTTCTTCTTTTTTTTTTTTTTGATCGATGAAATCTATGGATCATAGATTGTTGATTATCAAGGTTGTTTAATCTTCATTATTTCAAATCTATGGACGAATAATCATTGAGATAATTTTCCGTACTTTGGAATAGTGATAGATTACCTTTGATTAATTAATTAAAAATCTTGATTATGATGAGATCACTACCTCTTTTCTTTTTGTGTGGCATGTTTTAGGAGAGTGATTTACATATCACTTCTCTAACATGTATTAACACTAACATTTCATTGACCGGCCTCAGATAGTCGTGGTTTCTACATAAACCCGATTACGATTGCTTAACATAGCGCTAAAGTGTCCCTTAATCGGAAAATGATCATTCGTGGCTCAAACTTACGTTTAAAGTCCAAGTATGTTTAGTTGCTTGTCTTAAGTCCAATACCTATGAAAATCATTGTTAGGAGGCTTTGGTTCTATCAATCCTCTAATGAGTTTTCATTAACCTTGGTCTAAAGTGCAAGAATTAATCATCACTGATCATATGTTCTAACCACTAACCACTAATTCACTAATATTATCCTTGTTTAATTTTGTTTATATTCTCTTCTTACTCCTTATTTCTTACTTTTATGCTTCCATATTATCATTTCATATCATATCTTTATTTATGTTTATGACATTTCTCTTTTGTCCACTTGGACCATATCTTGTTCAAAACACTAATAAAGGATAAAAAATCTCTAAAAAACTTGGTGCTATTAACTTTGTGGTTATACTCTTGGACCATTCTTAGACCTTGGACTTCATGGAAATTTTGGACTTAGAATTAGGACTTTCATTCCTATGCTTGGAGTATTGTGGATCTTAGCCTTTATTTGCCTCGCTCATTAGCTTATGCTTTAAATCGGATGGAATTCTTTTTGCTTGCTTTGGAGTGTGCTACAAGTCGGTTAGATCTTTCTTACCTCTAGCTCTTATTTTGTTTTTTAGGATAGTCACTTCATCTCCTCCCCTTCTTAAATTTTCAAAACTTTCTCCCTCTTTCAAAACCTTCTTGGTTTCAAACTTCAAAACCGATTTCGCAATAAAACCTTGACTTTCGTCAAGTGATTTTTAAACTTTGTTTTTTTCTTAATAAAAGTCAATCAATGTTAATCATGCTTTGACCAATTTCAAAAGACATAAAAAATACAAAAACTCATCAACTCTTTTTGTGCCTTTATGCACTTTTTCACTTTAAAACTTTTCATAAAGTTTAGACATGATTCATTTCTATAGTTGAGATGTAAATCTCCTATTCCCCATATTATTAAGACTTTGACATTTTCCACGTTGATGTTGAGTGATAGTCTTGTTGATAATCCAAGCAAATCCTCCATCTTTATGTGACGCAGATGTTGTCTTAATACTCGTGGGTGGATAGTCGCAGTTTTCTCCTTGAAATGACGACCTGTCTTTACATCTAAAATCAATCAAAACCAACAAATTTTTGTCATTTGTACCACGAACTACGGGGTTTTGATTCCATATTGCACTTTATGGGTACGTAGGCATGAGACGATAAGTCTCTCCAAACACAAAAATCTAAAAAATATTCTCTTCTCATCTCCCTAATCTCTTTTCAAACAAACTATTTTCAAACCAAAAAGCGTAAATATTCCAAAGGGATCCTATAGAGTACTATAGACGTTTTGGGTGCTAACACCTTCCCATTGCGTAACCAACCCCCTTACCCCGATCTCTGTCTCGTGTTCTTATTTTAGAACTCTTTGGTTTTGTTCGCTCTTTTTCCTTTCCTTTATTTGGATAAAATAAAAGTGCGGTGGCGACTCTTGTTCTTTGAGTTAAGCTAATCAATAGCTTACGCTCACGATTTTTTACCGCTACACTAAGCAAGGACGAAAAGGGAACTGCCTCAACAAATTCGGTGTTGTTCTCTCTTTCGCTATTTTTTATATTTTTGAATTGTTAACGTTTGTGCACAATCAATTGCTGATAAAAATTTTGGTGTAGTGTAGTGCTGAAAAGTGTATTGAAAACTCATTACAATCATTTTTATTGTAATTAGAAAAATTCTTCACTACAATTACTTAGAGAATTTTACTTGGGGTTTTTTGCACACCAAGTGTTCGACGAATTGATCGCACGTAAACTATTTTTGCTTTTGTTAATTTGAGTTTAATTTTTACAAGCCAATGGAAATTGCACAAACTTAAGTGATTCTAATTGTATTAGTTAGCATTAAAAATATTGATTCGTTTTCTCATTGGATTCGATATTCCATCTTGGCTTATCGCATATCCGATCTTTTCAGTAACGATTCATTTAGACGACCTTGTTCCTGGGCAGCTTCCGCATAAATTTTAAAAATCAAATTTCTTTACCGACTCTATTTAGGAATTAGTGATCTATTCAACCCCCCCATTCTAGATCATCGTCATCGTCTAAAAAGTGATATCAAGAGCATTGGTTTATCCAGTGCTTTACATATAACTTTTTAGAATATGGAAAATGAACCAAAAGGGGCTTACAATAGAACACCGATTTTTAACGGTGAGAACTATAGTTATTAGAAAGATTGTATGCGCGAGCATATCAATTCCATTGATAGAAAGGTATGGAATTGTATACAAAATGATCTCATGGAAATTACCATGGCCAATGCGAATAACATTGTTGTGCCTAATCTAGAAGCACAATGGAATGAAGAAGATGAGAAAAAGTATAACTACAATTGGAAAGATAGAAATATTATGATCTTCTCTTTGGGAGTTGATGAGTATTATAGAGTTTTACGTTGTACGATTTCTAAAGCTATGTGGGACGCATTGCAAGTTTCCCATGAGGGAACTAATAACGTCAAACTAGCTCGAATCAACACTTTGACTCAAGAGTTTGATCTCTTTCACATGAAGCAAGGGGAAACCATTGCCAACATGTAAAAGAGATTTACTCATTTAGTCAATTGAATAAACTCACTTGGTAGACCAATTTCCAATGATGTTTCTACTAACAAAGTTTTGAGGTGTCTTACTAGGGAGTGGAAACCAAAGGTCACGACCATTAAGGAAGTCAATGACCTCATGACTTTGGACATCACAACTCTATTTGGAAATCTCCAAGAACATAAGCAAGTGTTTATTAGTCTTGATCAATTTGAGAAAAAGGAAAAGAAAGAAAGGACCAAAGATACGAAAAAGAAGTCAATAGCTCTAAAGGCTCCTTGTTCAAAGTCCTCCGCAAAAGAGCTAAGTGATCATGAATCGAGTGATGATGATGACGAAGAAATGAATAAGGATATGAGACTGCTCGTGAGGCGATACAATCGCTATATAAAGAAAAACGGTATTCAACATTCGGAAAAGAATCTCGTCAACTTTAGAAGACAAAGTCTTCCAAGAATGAAGGAAACAAGAGTAGTAAAGCAAAAGGCTCTTGTTACAACTGTGGAAAAGTCGGGCACTATAAGCCGAATTGTCCATTGATAAAGAAGGACAAAGGGAAGGAAATGAATCATTCACAAAAGAAACAAGGCAAACTTGGAAGAGCTTACATTGCCTGGGAAAGCGATAGTGAGTCATCTAGTGATTATAGTTCAAGTGACAAAGAAGAGTCTGTTAACCTTTGCCTCTCCGATCATAAAAAGAAAAAGAATAAAAAGATAAGACATGCTAAATACGATAACTCTAGTAAAATGTCTCATTCTGAATTACAACATGTTTTTGATACTTTGTACCATGATGCTAAGGAAGCCTTTAAACGTTTAGCTTCAAACAAAATTTTGTTTACTCATTTGGAGAAAAAGATCTCCGATTCCAAAAGGGAATTAGAGATTCTTAAAGCGTCTATGGTGGAATCAATAAAAGTAAATGTTGAGGAAGACAAGAGTAGATGGTTAAATTGGGGTTGTGAGACTTTCCAGATTTGGCAAAAAGAGGTTAGAACTCTTAAAGCCAACTTGACAAAGCTCTAGAACCAAATATCACTTTTGCTATTGATAGATCACATTTTAGGAAAAACAGGAATAATCCATATCAAAAATATACTTATGTGATCAAAGATCAAGTTAACAAAAGTGACACGAATGTTAATCTTACTTGCTTGTATTATTGCAAAAGAGGTCATACCATTTATAAATGTTGCTTTAGAAGGTTTTTGGTTCCTAAATATGTTTATCAATGGTTTCCCAAATGCAACCAAGATTTCACTCACAACCAAGGACCCAATAAAAATTGGGTACCTGTTTCCCTTGATTGATTATGTAAATACAAAGTCTTGAGTCTATGGAGAGAAGATGAGTTCTCGATAGTTGATTCTCAAGACATATTAGGGGAGACATTTCTCTATTCATTGACTTTGTGCCAAAGAAGAAAGAATTTGTAACCTAAGAATACAACAATAAAGGGGCAATACTCGGAAAAGGTAGTGTAGGTAATTGATCCGCTGTCGCGCACAAATCAAAAACGAATAATTTTAAGAAAATAGTTAACAGTAACGACAAATCAAGTATCGTTCTCACAAGGATTCTTATATTATTTCAACCAACTAAAGAAAAGGTTTATGGGAGGTTTTAAGTTTTGATTTATAAAATAAGAGAAAAAAGTGATTATCAGATAATCTAAAACGGCTAATCCTACTGATTCGGGTTCTGACTTATCATCGGCTATTATAACACCAATCCCTAAGTGGCTTCAATCCTATTCGGTTATGATATTAATCAGAAAAGCACTTATCAAAATCATACGAATTATATTCCTGTTACCGAATTAAGCAAACGTTAAGAATATGACGAGTTAACGAATTAAGCAAACGATAACACCCAATTAAATTTAGGAACATGCATATGATCGAATTTAATCAATTTTATCCTATGAACACAATCGAATTAAGCAAACGATTGCAATCAAATTAAGAAAATGATTTCATAGAAAAGAATTGAACAAAGATCGAATTAAATCGGTATTATAATAACCTCAAAGTGATGCAACCCGTAAGCAGCAGAATTTGCCTTGGGAATTAGTTTTCCATGAAAATTGTACAAAACACAATTAAATTCGTAAAAAGTAGGTTTTGAACAGTAGCATGGCCGCTACTAGGTATAGAGAAGCATCACAAAATCCAGTTTTAACCCAATGGGTCGAAAAACATAAAAGACCCGACCCAAAACTAAATATTTCTAATGGCAGATTTCGGGTCCTGACTTCAACGAATTTTTTGAGCCTTCTAAACTCCGAATTAGTTTCTTCCTAAAACATGAAAGTTGTAGATCTATGTCTTAGCTTTCCAAATCCTATTAGAACGCGTCAATCAGGTTCTCGAAACTCCAGTTATGATCCGAACAGTAGACAAATGTCAAATAACTGTAAATGCTGAAAATAAGCTGCGAAAATAGAATAAAGGTAAAAACAAACTTAAATGTGAAAACACATTAAAAATAGTAAAAATACTCAAATAAACTGTAGAAATGCCTAAGTATAACAATAGAAGAATTTGTATGAAGATGTACTGATCAAATTCCCCCACACTTAAACTTTTGCACTCCGAGCAAAATATTATCAAGACTCATGAAAAACAATAGCATTTAGATACTTATTCTAGGCTGTAAACTCTTCTTCGGTCAAGATTGAATCGATATGTACTCATTTTTCATACTAAGGATATTATAAGAACACAATTCCACAATTGTGCGGTCATAAAGCTTTCTCCTATACAAACCAATCCAAATCATGTTATTATGCTTAAGCCTAACTTACTCATCCTCCTTTTTGCTCTCTTTCATTCTAATGCAATCACATTAAGCCTGTTATCTATTCACACACATGGTAAATAAACTTGTTAGTCACTATGATCCATATCTTGTCAACAATTCCAAATTAACCAATTAAATAGCAACAACAACAGTTTTTTTTCTCTTTGTTTTTTAAGGTTTCACAACCGTTAGCCCAAGTGACCGGGTGAGGGTCACCTAACTTAAAAGGCGAATTACTATTTAGATTTCTTATTAAGCACATGATCATTCACTTATTTGCATCATCTTAATTAATTAGTGTGTGATTTCTAGACGGTGCTGACTACTGGATAAACTACTTAAGAGCTATTAAAGGATGAGAACCTAAGGCTATGTCATAACAAGTATTTAAATTGAATTCTATATTCGAGAGACTTAAGGTGTTAAAATGATATCGATATTATGAATTTTTCCTAAGTCTCCATAATCTAACTTCAAATTAATCTATAGCCTAAAAATTTCAAAAGATGTGTTGCACCCCAAAATTTGACCAACATTTCTTTACCTAGCTTGTGTTTCATTAGCATTATCACTTGCATTTCACTGACATGTGTGCAGGAGATCAAGAGGTATGATTACCAATCAAGAGCACCACAAGAGTTTGAAGCTAGCCAAGAAGGTTATTCAAGTGTTCAAGGGTTGATATCTTTGTCAGAGAAGTTAAGAGATCCTCAGAGATTGGTTGAAACCAAGGTGGTGTGCCTCATAACTTGAGAGTTGTGGGAGCTCCTCAGATGATTCTGAAGCTATGAGGATGGACTTGAAGCTTTGAGAGAGCTTATGAGATGTCTTGAAAGCCATCATGAAGCCTAGAGAGGTCATTGTGCAAATTTAAGAAGACTCAGCCATGAGTGGTGTAATTAGGGTTTGACTAGGTCAACCCTAAGTCAACTGATGATTTGAAGGAAGTTGAGACCTAATTCAAGAGCCATGTGATCATGGATTGATGCATTGAGATTCTATAAGGATGATTCCAAGATCAACTCATCATGATTGAGGAGTTTGAGAAGTTTCAAGCTAGGGTTTCTAAGGCTTGACAGTGTAAAATCCCCTAGTTTGACCCCTATCTTCAAGGCAGTTTAGCTCAAGATGTGATTGTCATATCATCTTACCCCCAACATGAATGTTGTAGATCTTGATCTTAGATTTAATTTGAGTACTAGAAGTCCTTGATAGGATTTGTAGATCTCAAGTTATGACTTTGACAAGTTACAGGTCATCTGAGGTATGTGAATTTGGGGCCTTGAAAGTCACCCAACTTGCATCCAACTTTTGCCCAAGAAGGATGATTCCTATGAACTTTTGGTCAACATGAATGTTGTTCCTTATCTTCTTAGATTTCTAGATAGTACTAGAAGTCCTTGATAGGATTTGTAGAACTCAACTTATGGCTTTGACAAGTCAAGGGCATTTTGGTCATTTGGAGATTATAGGTCATTTCAAGCATAAGGCCATAACTCCTATTTCCAAGCTTCAAATGGAAAAATCTTCAACATCAAACTTGCTTAAAGTGATGTTTTAAGGCTATTAAGGAGGTCATGAGATGTTGAAGAAGCTTGTAGCTCAAAATGGTAAAAATGACCTAAAATGGAGGCATAAGTTAAATAAGTCAAAGTTGGAAATTGAAATTTCCTAGCTACACATCCAAACCATGGCATATAATATATCATTTTGACTCTAGAAAACATTTTAGAAACAATGGTTCAGCCACATTTTTGATTTGAGGTTTAGATCATGGACTTGCTTTGGAGAATGGTTACTTGCATATTAAGGTACATATGCAAAACACAAGGAAGAGCAATGCACAAGCTAGCAAAGCATCCTAACATATCATGCATCTCATCTAAGGATATTTTCAAAGGAGATACAAGTGCTAAAATGAGCCAAACACAATATGGTACATGAGATGGATTGAAATCAAAAACTCATGACATGAGAATCTCAAATTCTCATTGGATGATTCCAGAAAGTTCTGGATGGTTTAGAACCATCCTATATAGTGATTAGAACTTGCTCAGATGAAAGGTTGGTGAGAGATTAGAGAGGAGAGTGAGATAGCCATTTCAATTTCTTCCATTGCAAGTTGAAATCAATTTCTATATTCCACACCATTTCCATTGATTCTTTCAATCCTAACACCTTCCCTCGATCATACTGAATGTGTGCATACCAAATTGAGGGCAAGATCGTGTGAGATTGAAGAGATAGCATTTGGATTTTGGGAGCTGCAAGTCACAATCGGATTTGGAGATTCAAGCTTCTTGGATCAAATCTTTTGCAAACAGAAGCATTAACATCAATCAAGGAGTGATTCTGAAGAGTTTGAGAGGTTGAAGTGAAGGTTTGACCTATCTGGTATTCAAGATTTGACAGGTTTGCAACTTTTCTTCTACACCCTAATTTAAGCATAATTAGTTAGATTTGTTAGGTTAGAATGGTTAGAGACAAGTAGGAGATGGATTCTGGAAACTTTGAGGGCATTTGGTGAGGTTTGAGTTAGTGACACCATTTCTTTATTGATCAAGAACACGAGGTATAGTGAAGCATAGTACGAGTTTGATAGCTAGTTTTAATCAGGGTGATGTGATGAGCATTTTGATACAAGCAATTTGAAGAATGGTGATAGTTGATTCTTGGCCAGATCTTGAAGTCTTGATCGTGTTTAGTGTTAGAGTGTGTTTTAACGAAAATGGAGGTTAGGGTTAGAACCAGCATGAAAAAACAAGTGGATTACAGTTTTTAATTCTAGTTTTTGATGAAGTTTAGAGAAGGTTCGAATTGGAGAAGATGAGTATGAAGTTCTGAACTCCCATGGCTGTTCTTCCCTCCAAGTCCCATTCAAATGAGGAAGATAAGTGGTACACCATTGGATTCACGGGTTGACTTTGAATGAAGACGGTATTCCACGGCCAGGATTCATTTGAGTTTGTGAGAGAAGTTCTGAAGAGCTTAAACGCAGCGTATCACTTATGGTACCATCATGGGCTTAAGTGATTAAATGATAATCCCACCCCACTCTCGTGGCCCATTGCATTTTGAACTGATTTTCTTTACTAAATGCACCGCGTACTTTTATTTTTCTTTGTATTTTTGAGTTTGTTTTCTGACTGAAAACTGGGCCTAGCGCGCACTGCTGATGACACCCCCGTTTCAAGCCCATTCTCATATTGAACTGCACTGGGTTGCTATCTGCACCAATTATTTTCATATTTCATTTTATTTTCTCCATTTTATTTTAAACTTTGAAAAATCATATTAAATAGGAAAATCATGATTTTTGCATGGTAGTTTTTGCTCCCTTTTCACATTGATGTCTAGAAAATTATAAGATCAAAACATTCGCATTTCATGCATTTTAAATATTTTTTGTGTATTTTCTCTTTTAATAGCTTTTTAATTCCTTTTATGTTGATGCATAGTTTTGTAGAATTTTGTTTAGATAGTTCCTTTTGAATTTTTATGCCATTCTTTTTAGGATAGTTAGATTAGGACTTTAGCTCCCCTCTGGATTTATTCCATAATTTTGTGATTAGTTTTTGATTAGTTTTGATTAGGTGACTTTAGGTTGTGTAGATTTAGGTCAATCCTTAACATAGGTCCACAATAACACTAGAATTTCGGGTTTCTAGGTCAAGATAGATATTGGGACATATAGGGTATTAAGGGTAGTCATATAGGATCCCCTAGAAATTATATTAGATTTTAACATAATAGTATACTATTTTTAATTGATTTTTGTAGTTGATTGTTGTTTGTGTTGCCCTTGTGGGCTTGTATTTTGTTTTGCTTTGCTTTGTGGGTTTTTGCTTGGCTTGGTGGGCTTGGTCATGCTTTGTGGAGCATGGAGGAGCATAGTAAAAGACTTGAAGATTGAAGAAGGAGCTTGAGAGCTTGAAGACTTGTTTGTTTTGTTGTTGTTTTAGGGTTAGGAATTAAGTAGAGCTTAGACTTAGTTAATTTCCTTCTTAAACATGGAGGGTATCTTTCACCTCCATTCTTCCCCATGATTCAAGGTCCTTCCATGGTATTCACCTCCCTCCTTTGGAGGGATAAGTGATGGAACCTAGGAAGTAGAACTTTTGAGGGAACCATTCTTTTGATGTTAAACCCTTATAGGCCACCTTTGGTGGTCAATAAGCAGTTTAATATCCTAGCTTATCCAGTTAAGTGATCTCTTCTGGTTTGAGTATCTTGAGAGATGTTGGGCTTGAGTGTGAAGATGAAGACTTCATTGAAGAGTATGGAAGAGGATGATTCCCTGAGCATTGCCATTTCAGCTGAAGCAAGAAGAGCAAGAAGAGCAAGTTGATACTTGAAGATCCAGCAAAGATTGAATGAAGAGCTGAGGCTTAAAAATTGAAGGATAAAGTTGATATTTCCAAGTGATTGAGGACTACTCTGAGACGCTGAAGCTTGTAGGAAGAGAAGACCAAGTTGAGACTGGTAAAGCAAAGAGAGCTTGGAAGCTTGAAGGCTGAGTTGACACTTATGAAGAGGATTCAATTGGGATTGAGTGTAGAGCTAAAGCTTGAAGAACAAAGGATAAGTTGATACTTACTTTGAAGCTTGGAGATCCTGAAGGAATCAAGTTGATACTTGTGGTTAAGAGTGAAGCCTGAAGGTGGAACTGATTAAGGAAAGCTGAAGCTTGAAGAAGAAGAATAAGTTGAAACTTATGTTGAAGGGTTGAAACTTGGAGAAGCAAATTGATATTTTTCAAGAGTGATGGAGGTCTGAAGATTGAGTTGCTGTCAGAAGAGCTGAGGCTTGGAGTTGGAAGAGGGAGGGATTGATCTGCTTTCTTGTCTGTTTCTTCTCTGTATTGCTGATGTGCCTTGTTTGACTTGCTTGATGCATTAGAATATGTCCATGATTAGACTGACTTTAATCTAGGAGCATGATTGCACTAGAGGTTGAGTTGCTCCCTCTGCTTGTATTGTTACTGTATGGCTTTGCTTGCGGGTATTCGGTAGAGCCCTGCTCCCTTGCCCATGTGGTTTGTTTTGCTTGATAGCATGATGTTATTTCTTCTGTATGATTGCAGTTTACTGTATTTTGCTTGATAGCATGTTTATCTTTCTGTATGATTACTGTTATTCATTCTGGCTTGAGGTTGAGATGAGCTTGTGGAGGCTGCTGCCCCACACGCATTTCCTCCCTCACTTGCATTGCATGCATTTTACAGTCGTTTACTGTATTCTTGTTTACTGTTTAAGCTGATGCTTTATCTGTTTCTGTTTATCATTGACATGATCCCTTAGGACTCTCATTTCCTTTGATAAGGAAGTGATGATAGAACTTTAGGTTGAAACCTATGCATGATAACTTCCAGGAGTTCCCTGTTTCAAACCTCAACCATAGGATGAATCCTTGGCATGACAACAGTAGGACTTGATAGTATCCCTTTAGTTGAGTTTGTTCTCTTCTCATCTCAAAACAGCTTAAGATACAGTAATCATGAATGATTTCTTTCGTACGTTACGAGCCTTAAGCTATCTGAGCAAGGATTGTGGGAGAGTTTCTTTCCCACAGTCTGGATGTTTAGTATGGCACCCTTTGGGTGACATGCGACGCATTCACTCTCAGGTCATAGTCTTTAGTGCGATTGAAATTGCAAACACAATAAAAAACACTTCTTTCGTAAAAGACAGAAAACAAACTTCAAACCTTTTTGCCCCGTGGGCCCATAATTCAAAGGAAAGCTTTTCTGAAGAAAAGAGTGTCGTTAAACTTCGGCGCCACCGCAAACAGGCTTTGTCCCTAACTACTGGAGCTGCTGTTTAACCCTACTCGATAAAACGGATAAATCTGAATCCCCGTAATCCGTATTATCCCGAACTACGTAAGCTCTGATCTCTCAAGCCCGTTGAGAGTACGTAGGCACAATACTGATGTATTGGCGAGCCACCTTCCCCGTGACCCGTAGGGCGAACTACGTTGACTCTGATTTCTCATTCTCTGATGAGAATACATAGGCATAAAGCGCGACGCTTTGCCGAGTCATTTTCTTTTCTGTTTAAGCCAGCCTTGATAGGTAGATAGATAAACCAACTCGTCCAGTAAACACAACAAGCGTGGATCCCGTCGAGTACGACGGACGTGAGGGGTGCTAATACCTTCCCCTTGCGTAACCGACTCCCGAACCCAGACAACGGTTGCGACGACCTTGTCTTACCCTTTTCGTCAGGTTTTTCCGATCGTTTCCTTTCCCGCTCCGAGGGATAAATAACGAAAGGTGGCGACTCTTCTGTTCTGCCGGCACCTTATTTTCGCGGAAGCGACAAGATGCGTTGTGTTTCAAAGTAAAAAATTATTATTTTTTATTTAAGAACAAAACCAAACCAAAACAAAGAAAACAAAATTAAAAAAAATGGTTCTCTCCCCCACACTTAAAATATACATTGTCCTCAATGAAAGAACATAAATATAAAATAAGAGTGAGAGAAAGGAAAGAACACACCCGAGTAGTCAAGGTGGATAGGTGATCACATAAGCAGCCTTTTTTAAAGAGAGATCTTCTACAAACTCCTCTTTCAAAGTGGGGATGTTATACAATAGCTTTGGGTAGAATCCATTAAACTTGAAACTATTATTAGTGTCTTCACCTTTTATTCCAGGATCAAAAAAGAATCTTCGATAAATAAAAATGTCAAATGGGCACATGAATGTGTTATCCTTTTCCATAACATCAAGAATCAAAGGATTAAGGGGCTCCCTCACTAATTTTGTTCCATCTTCAATTGAGACCCTACGCATACTCATCGATGGGCTAAAATCATGAGTGTCAACCAAGGTCCATCCAATTCTCTTTCCATGCTTCTTTAAAACCTGCAAAAGCTTATTTTCTTGATCGAAATCCATGTTAGAAGAAATTATAACAAATAGATTTTCATTCCTCTCTAAATAGGCATATTTTAGATTGTCCAAAAGTGGTTTAAGCTCTAAGGAAAGAGGTTGTTCAATGGAATGCATGGTCGGGACAGTCGGGATATCAAGAGCTTCAGTTGTATAAAAAGACATCATGAAAAGGATCACCTTGCAAGGCATCATTAATCTCAGCACAAATAGAGCAAACGTTAGTGTCAGTACATAATCAACAAGAGTAAGTATCATCATAATCTAATAAGGATGAAAAATCAGATAACAACTCGGGATAAGTATCATCAACTAAATCAGATAGTAACTCTTTTGGATTCACTACTGTTTGGGAAGGTAGTTGGTTTGATTCTTGAGCTTGCTGCATGGCATTCACTATAGTGGCAAGTTGTCCAATTTGTGTCTGCAAAGCCTGAATACTGGAATTTGTTCGTTGCCGAAACTAGAGATCATTTATAGTCATTTGCTTGATAAGATCCTCTAGTGAAGGTTCAGAAGGTGTAGAGCACACAATTTGGAATCCCTTCATATGCTTATTCGGATCCTCACCTGCAAGTCCATTAAACCTTGGCAACAAGTGTATTAAACCAGATTTTAATTCGAAAGGAACATCAACGTCCGTATATTAAATACTTAAACCATTATAATGAAAATCAGGAGTAGCAAACTCTCTTAATGTTCTTTGTTCAACCATATTAAATTTAATAGGAAAATCAACAAATAAAAAGAAAACAAAGAACTAATTCAACCATGCAGCAACAATTAGGAAAATACCAACAATGTCCCTATTTAGAAAAAGAATGAAAAAAAAATAGAAAAGAGAATAAAATAAAATCTAAAAAGTATCAAAATATTACTAAAAATAAAATAAAATCAGAATAAATCTTTACAAAAAAATTTGGATTTTTTTGAAAATATGAAAATAGAAATTAAATCAAATAAAATAGAAAAATTAGGAATTTGTGATTTTCAGGGTCAAAATCTTTTAGAATTTTATTCTAAAGGAGTATTGTTTGTCGATTTTTTTTTGGATTTTCTGGAAAATATTCGGAGCAAATCAAAACAGTAGCTTCCAACTTACTTGATAGGCTAAAACGCTTACCCATATTCTGCAACCCTGAAAATTAACACATAAAAACACAAAAAAAAACTCTAACAAAACTCTAAAATTAAAATTTTAAAATTGGCTAAAATTAACAAGAATCCCCGGCAACGGCGCCAATTTGATTCCCTGTCGCGCACGGATCAAAAATGAGTAATTTTAAGAAAATAATTAGCGGTAACGACAACTCGAGTATCGTTCTCACAAGGATTCTTGTATTATTTCAATCAACTAAAGAAAAGGTTTATGGGAGGTTTTAAGTTTTGATTTATAAAATAAGAGAAAAAAGTTATTATCAGATAATTAAAACGGCTAATCCTACTGATTCGGGTTCCGACTTATCATCGGCTATTATAACATCAATCCTATTCGATTATGATATTAATCAGACAAGCTCTTATCAAAATCATATGAATTATGTTCCTGTTACCGAATTAAGAAAACGTTAAGAATATGACGAGTTAACGAATTAAGCAAACGATAACACGCAATTAAATTTAGGAACATGCATACAATCGAATTTAATCAATTCTATCCTATGAACACAATCGAATTAAGCAAACGATTGCAATCAAATTAAGCAAATGATTTCGTAGAAAATAATTGAACAAAGATCGAATTAAATTGGTATTATAATAACCTCAAAGTGATGGAACCCGTAAGCAGCATAATTTGCCTTGAGAATTAGTTTTTCATGAAAATCGTACAAAACACAATGAAATTCGTAAAAAGAAGGTTTTGAACAGTAGCACGGCCGCTACTAGGTATAGGAAAGCATCACAAAATCCGGTTCTAACCCAACTGGGTCGAAAAACATAAAAGACTCGGCCCAAAACTAAATATTTCTAATGGCAGATTTTGGGTCCAGACTTCAACGAATTTTTCGAGCCTTCTAAACTCCGATTCAACTTCTTCCTAAAACATGAAAGTTGTAGCTCTATATCTTAGCTTTCCAAAGCCTATTAGAATGCATCAATCAGGTTCTCGAAACTCCAATTATGATCCAAATAGTTGACAAATGTCAAATAACTGTAAATGCTGAAAATAAGCTGCGAAAATAGAATGAAGGTAAAAACAAACTTAAATGTGAAAACACATTAAAATAGTAAAACTACTCAAATAAACTGTAGGAATGCCTAAGTATAACAATGGAAGAATGTGTATGAAGATGTATTGATCAGTAATCCCTCTTCTACTACTATCTCTGATGTGCTGTTAGTTGAGGATCTTAAACACAACCTTAGAAGCATTAGTCAATTATGTGACAAGGATTATAAAGTGTCATTTTCAAAAGACTGCTACATAATTGAAAAAAATGATTAAAAGGGGATGTGTTTAAAGGCCAGAGGGTTAATAACGTGTATATGCTTGAATTGAGTGAGGTATCGTTAAGTAGCGACAAATGTCTCGTCACCATGAGTGAAGACTCATGGTTGTGGCATAGGTGTTTGGCGCATGTCAATTTTGATATGCTAAATAAGATAGTTTCTAAGAGCATCTTTAATGGGAGTAAACTAAATGGGTAAACTAATATATTTTTTGTGGCCCCAAAGTGTTTTGAAGGATTTAAAAAATTTATAGTTGATTTGAATAGTTTTTACTTTAATGATGGTTGTCTATAAGAAACCAAAACTTGACCTCACATTTACAATTTTTTATTCAAATTACCATTAATTTTAATTACTTTAATGACATTGGAATATTTTATTAATATTAAATAATATTATAATATGTTTCCTATTGAATAGTTAACGTTAACTATATAGATGATGGAAACTAAATTTTAGTTCATTAGATGCCATGTCAGCTCTACTATAATGCAAATTCTTTATTACTAACGTAAGCTATACAAAATTTTGGTTTAACAACTCTGCGTTAAAGTTGCTCTAAGGACCTATTAATTGGCTTACCCAAAATCAAGTTTTCAAAGGATCATTTATGTGATGCGTGCCAAATGGGGAAGCAAACAAGGATCTCGTTCAAATCTAAAAACATTGTTTCAACCACGAGACCCCTTGAACTCCTCCATATGGACCTCTTTGGACCATCTAGAATTAAGAGCTTAGGTGATAATTACTATGGTTTTATGATTGTCAATTATTACTCTAGGTTTTGCTGGACTATTTTCTTAGCAAGCAAGAGCGATACTTTTCCGGCTTTTGAAAAATTTGCCAAGCTCTCTCAAAATAGGTTGAACACAAACATTGTAACAATTCGAAATGATCATGGAGGTGAATTTGAAAATCATCTCTTTAAAGAATTTTGTGATAGGCATGGAATTGATCATAATTTTTCTTTGCCGCGTACCCTTCAACAAAACGGAGTTGTGGAACGTAAAAATCAAAATTTGGAAGAATTAGGAAGAACTGTGATAAATGAAAGTGGCCTTCCTAAATGCTTTTGGGTCGATGTTGTTAGTATGGCTTGTTATGTTTTGAATAGGGTGTTCATCCGTCCTATTCTTAACAAAACTCTGTATGAGCTTTTGAAAGGGAGGAAGCCCAATGTATCTTACCTTCATGTATTCTGTTGTAAATGCTTTGTTTTGAACAATGGTAAGGAGAACCTTGGCAAGTTCGACTCTAAGACCGATAAAGGTATCTTTCTTGGATACTTTCATACAAGTAAAATATATAGGGTATATAATAAGAGGTTACTTATTATTGAGGAATCCGTACACGTTACTTTTGATGAAACTTATTCGAAAAATGTCGGAAAAGGTATTTCTTTTCATGGTGCAGGTGTATCTTCAGAAGACATACTCAAGGGCACTGAAAAAGGGATTGGTCAACCTGAAGCAGTGAATGTTGAGGAGGAAAAAGATAACCATCATGAGGAGATTGAGGAGTATCATCTGACTAACAATGATGACCTTCCTCTAGCTTGAAAGTCCTCGAAAGATCATCATGTCGACAACATTCTCGGTGACATTTCAAAGGGAGTGACTACGAGATCCAAGCTAAGTAACTTTTGTTATCACTCTGCTTTCGTCTCTTAGATTGAGCCTAAAAACCCTAAATAGGCGTTACTCTATGAACATTTATTATTATCAATGCAAGAGGAATTAAATAAATTTAAAAGGAATGAGGTTTATGACCTTGTCCCTCCTACGCGAGGTCATCGAGTAATTGGCACCCGATGGATGTTTAGGAACAAGCTTGACGAAAATGGAGTTATAACAAGAAATAAAGTGTGCTTAGTTGTGCAAGAGTATAACTAAGAGGAGGGCATAAACTATGAGAAAACTTATGCTCTGGTTGCCCGACTCGAGGTTATACATTTTTTTCTTGCTTACACATGTGCTAAAAATTTCAAATTATTTCAAATGGATGTAAAAAGTGCTTTCCTAAATGGATATATCAATGAAGAGGTTTATGTAGCCCAACCTCCTGGTTTTGAATCCCATGAGTATCCTAATCATGTTTATAAGCTTAAACGTGCTTTGTACAGACTCAAGCAAGCTCCTAGGGCTTGGTATGAACGTCTTAGAAATTCTCTAATAGATCAAGGGTACTTAAGAGGGAAGGTTGAGACAACTCTCTTGATTAAATGTCAAGGAAAAAACTCTAATTTGGTACAAATATATGTAGATGATATCATATTTGGATCTACTAACATGAATTTGGTCAAGGAGTTTTCTAAGTTGATGCAGGGAGAGCTTGAGATGAGCATGATGGGGGAGCTAAACTATTCTCTCGGATTTTAAATCAAGCAGCTCGAAGTGGGAACGTTTGTGAGCCAGACGAAGTATTTCCTTGAGCTTCTCAAGCGTTTTGACATGGCTAACTCAAAAGCAATTGACACTCTAATGCCTACATGCACAAACTTGAGTCGATATAAGAATGATAATGATGTGGATGTAAATCAGTATAGGTTCTCTCCTCTATCTTACCGCATCTCAACCGAATATCATGTTTAGTGTATGTCTGTAATTCTGATGCTTTTCTAGAATTTCATTTCTTTTTTCGTCTGATGTTTTTCCAAATGTGTTCATTATTCTGACATTTTTCCAGATCTCCTCTGTGTCTATCTGACGTTCTTCCAGATACGACTTTATTTCTGATGTTTTTCCAGAACTCTTTTATGTCTATCTGAAGTTCTTTCAGATACGACCTTGTTTATCTGATGTTCTTCCATATATGATGTTGTTTATCTGATGTTCTTCCATATATGTCTTCAAAATCTTTTCCCGTACATTTAATGCTTTTCTAAATGTTTCAAATGTATCTTAAGAATCGTTGTCTTCATCTAATTCTCTTCTAGATGTCTTCAATTTGTTTTTGACTTTGGTTAACAGTTGTTGAATATTTTCAAGTTTGTTTCCATTCTTCATCCAATGCTTTTCTGGATGTGTTTCGGAGTTTATTCGATGTTTTCCTGAATATCTCTTATGTTTTCCTATTTTCCAGAGTTTATTCAACGCTCTTATGAATATCTCTAATGTTTTACAAAGTCCATTCAATCCTTTTCTGGATGTGTTTCGGAGTTTATTCGATGTTTTCCTGAATATCTCTTATGTTTGCCTATTTTCCAGAGTTTATTCAACGCTCTTATGAATATCTCTAATGTTTTCCAAAGTATATTCAATGCTTTTCTGGATGTCTCTGATATTTTCATGTGTTCCAGAGTTTATTCAATGCTTTTCTGGATCTCTTTGATGTTTGTTATATTTTCTTGAGTTTATTCAATGCCTTTCTAAATGCCTCTGATGTCTGCTGGAATGTCTCTCATGTATTTCCCAGTTTTTCTCCTCACCTCATTCAATGATATTCTGAATGTTGTGGCTCTTTTTCATCCAGTTCCATTCATGGATGATGACTGTTGATTCTCCAGTGGAGCTTATTCAATGATATTCTGAATATCTCTGATGGATGCTTACTTATGTTTCAAAGTTTCATTCACTGTTCTTCTGAATGACTCTGATGGTTATTACTTTTTTTTCTTCCAGAGTTTTGTACGATGCATTTTTGACAAAACTTCTGATGACTGTGATCCTTTCCCCAGTAAATTTGTTTATGCTTTTCTAGATGTTTCTAATTTGTTTTCCAGATTGTGTTACCTTCAACATCTGATGCTTTTTCGGATGTCTATATCTCTGTTTAGGGTTTATCCCTCTCTTTTCAAGTATTACTGGATACTCTTTGTCACCTTGACAGATTTCCATAATATCTTATTTTCCTCACTTGTGTCTTTCCATTATTTATTCCCCTGTGTTTTTGACTTGGTTTTTTTTTTCCGGCATTGCGTTCATATCATATCATAAGCATTTTTGTGGTATCTTAGGGCCAAAAATTGCGCATGTTTGTATTTAAGTCTCTCCGATCTTGTCGAGACGAAGATTTCAATCTTCACATCTCCGGATCGAAGAAACTTAAATAGGGGCATTTGTCATACCCTAATTTTTTACTCTAAGATCCCAAGACTTTTTGCATCATCTGCACAACATATCATGTCTATCATCTTGCATAATACTCAACTTATCAGCTGGAATAAATTTGTTGAATTTACAGCCGAATCGGTCAAATCAAAAGCCAATTGTGCGTAAAATCAGTGGACAGAGAATTTTAAAATCGAGCCTGCAAACGCCAGTGATAATAATCTATGTTTCACATAGTTTAGCCTGGAGTGCTCAATTTAATTTTTCGGCTATTTTTCAGTCGCATTATTGGACAGTTTAAACCGTTTTAGCGGGTAAGATTTATTTCAAAATTTGACAAAACGCTGTATTTTTCTGAATTGTATATTTTTTTTCTGATCATTTTGGTGTACTCATTTTATTTTTTCGAGCACTTCAATACCAGACCAATTACTTATTTTTTACCGTTTGGACAGTTTAAACCGTTTTAGCGGGTAAGATTTATTTCAAAATTTGACAAAACGCTGTATTTTTTTGAATTGTATATTTTTTTTCTGATCATTTTGGTGTACTCATTTTATTTTTTCGAGCACTTCAATACCAGACCAATTACTTATTTTTTACCGTTTTTTTATTTCTATTTTTAATTAATAATTCTTTAAATTAATCAGATCTTTTTATCTAGTTTACTTTTATTTTAATTATTATTTTCTTTTTATATTTTTTTTCTTTTTTAGGTAACACTTCATTAACAAGTTTTAAAAAGTTTAATTTGTTTTGTACTTCATTAGTAACATGTACCACTGCACATACTGAAAGAAAAATGGACGTCTCATACATTTTCTCTGATATGGATATTGGCTGGGAACCACGCAACACATGGTTTTTTAAACACGACCAAGTTGTTGCATAAATTGGTGAAAAGGGATGAAGTTACTTGTGGAGTAACTTTGAACAGAGTTACATCACTTAATATGCATAATGACTCATTTTAAATTTTGAATTTCACTAAATGTTATAGTTATTCCCAGAGTAATTTGATTCATCTCTTTATTTATTTATTTATTTTTGTTAATTATATCCTTTTTGTAAATGAGTAGTTGTAGACTTAAATAATGTCTCAACATCCCTTATCATTTTTGGCTTGCTCTTGTTAACTACAACAAAAAAAATTGCATATGAAGTAAGACACTTCATCCTCACCATACTCTCTCATGCGCACAAAACACCAGGAGCCATCCCTAAGACACCGCTTACAAACTCCACTCACTCTTTTCCTTCGTGAATGAATGCCCCATTTGCATCTTCATTTTACTTTTATCCTTCACCAATGTTGGCATTTTAGTTTGGTTTGTGGTTTGTTTTTATTATTGATAAATGCAGGGCCTGGTTTTCCTATTGAGTCAAACATAGCTGACTGATGTGGGATAAGTGATTTCTGCTTGAGTAACACGTCATCTACATCGTTGTGCATACCATTTGTTACTTTCAGATTTCGATACGAGTTTATGGCGGTGTGTGTTTCCATTTCATACTCATGTTCGTTGTGCCAGTTTGGTGAACGTCGTGCTGCTACTGTGATTGACTTCCATCAACAATAATTCTGCATTTTGGTAAACTTTCAATTTTCAAACTTTCTTTTGCGCGACTTGTTGTTGATTGGTTATGTGTTTCAGTTCGACTACTTTGTGTTATTGTTGTTTTGAATTTTTTTCATTTTTATATTGCTTCTTTGTTTTGTTTTTTCTGAAATATAAAACTATTGGATTGTCTTAAAACCATTGCATGAATTTGTATGAAAAACCATAGTACTTTCAAGAAATAGTTGGATGGAGCTGCATTTTTCTAAGTCCAGGTTACTATTTTTTTATAAAGCGTCACACGTCTTAGATATTGGGCAAGTTGTCATTATTTTGTTTTTTTTCTTCTTTTTTTAACAATTTATTCATTCCATTTTTTAAAGTAAATTTAAAATTTTGAAAAAAGATAGTTAGGATGAGGTTTGTTTTGTTTTGGTTAGTTTTTTTAATTATTTATATTGTTTAGTTATTTGTTTTAATTATTTTGGATAATACTAAAAATCCTAAAAATATTTTAATATTGTTTCTTTCTAGTTTAATGGTTTGCCAAAATAATTGTTTTTACTTAATAAGTGATTTAAATATTTTTATTTAATATTGATTAATTAAATTATTAATTAATTTTATTAAATATTTATATTTAAGTTAATTAATAATTCTTTGTCACCCGATTCTATTTCATGATTTGATTGCTTTCTCACTTTGAGTTTATTTTGTTGATCGTACCTATTATTTGTTATTCGCGATGCTTTTCCGTGTATCTGTGTCTGTTTATGAATGATGTTTTTTCTCATGTATGTTCTGTTGATTTTTTTGTCTATCTGACTGTACATGATGCTTTTCCGTGTC
The DNA here is from genome assembly GCA_963859935.3 of Lathyrus sativus. Taxonomy (NCBI): domain Eukaryota; kingdom Viridiplantae; phylum Streptophyta; class Magnoliopsida; order Fabales; family Fabaceae; genus Lathyrus; species Lathyrus sativus. The sequence continues at coordinate 608,864,391 of OZ012738.1, forward strand.
TGTGACTTGTCTGTTTGCTGATTACATGATGTTTTTCCATGTTTCTGCTACTTTATATTCCTTGTTGACCTAATCCAAGGGAAGAGATTGTATGTTGACTTATTGTCATTGTGCATGTCTCTTGTTTACCTGTCTTTGTTGTTCTTGGTTCTTAGAACCTGACAACTCATAGTTCCACGGACTACAGATGCTCTGATTTCTCATGTTCCTTTTGAGAATACATAGGCATAAGGGTCATAATCCTTGGCGAGCAATCTTTTCTTTTTCAAACTTTTTTCCTTTTTACACCCTTACTTCTTTTACATTGTTTTCTGAACTACGATTGCTCTGAATTCCTATTAAGGATACGTAGGCATAGGATTGTGGGATCCTAGCGAGCTACCCTTTTCTTTTTCCACCTTTTCTTTTCTCTTTGCCCATCCTTACCTTTAGCAAACAATTTTAGCCAAAACACAAATATTTTAAGAGGTTCCTATAAAGTATTACAAATGCTTAGGGTGTTAGTACTTTCCCTTAGTAAAATCAACCCCCGTACCTTTGATCTCTCTTTGCTTAGCTTTAGGCCTTGTTTTTTGCTTTGCATTTTACTTAGGGGTTTTGTTCGATCTTTTCTCTCTTTCCCTTGGATAAAATAAAAGTTCGATGGTGATATCATATTTTGTGATTCAAGTTAATACAATAGCTTGATATTTGATTCTCACCGCGACAGTTTCCTTCTGAAAGGTTATGTACTTATTGTTGTTTAACTATTTTAACTTAGATTTAAAGGCTTTGCAGTCCTCGATCGAGTTCCCTATCGATCCAACATTATATCCATGTTGCACACAGGGATCGTATCCAGGTGGGAATGGTTATGGAACCGGCTTGAGATATTTGGGAACCACTAACGAGCTTTGAATCAGAGGCTGCAGAAGTTGACTGTACATCATAGGAATTAGATCAATACGAGCATTCCTTCTTTTCATGTTGTTTGATGGCCTAGGCTGACTCTGATGGTGATTATGATATCCTCGACCTTGGGCTCGTTAGTTCAAATAAGGAGCGATCTATGGTTGTTGGTATGGTGATATAAACATTGTTGGCTACCCATAATGACAGCATGGCGCTGAAAATGGTGATCACTGAAAAGATGGAGGACCATATGGTCTTGCTGGTACACCATGAGAATACTTAACATCTTCCATGACTATGCTAGTTTCATCCTCTTCTTCCTTTTGGAAACTGATAAGAGATTCATTCTCGCTAGCCTAGTTGCTCGAGGCGTCTTGTATTTTTCGACTCTTGAGGCCGTTCTCGATGTGTTCTCCAACTTTCACCAAGTCATAGAAGTCTAATGACACATTGTCTACCATTCTTTCGAAGTACAGACTTTGTACGGTATCCATGAACATGTCAACCAATTCTCTGACTAAGAGTGGTGGTTGCACTTGGGCTGCCAATTCTCTCCATCAATGCACATATCCTTTGAAGGATTCATTTATTTTTTGTGATAAGCTTTGTAGCTGCCTACAGTCTGGAGCCATGTCTAAGTTGTACTTGTACTGCTTTAAAAAAGCGTTAGCTAGGTCCAACCAATACTGAATATGGATCATTCCTAAATTCATGTACCAACTCAACGATGCCACACTCGATCTGTCTTGAAAATAGTGAATCATCAGCTTATCATCGTGAATATAGGAGGCCACTTTTCAGCATAACATCACCAAATGGAGCCTTGGGCAGCTATCCTTTTTGTACTTCTCAAAGTCGAATACTTTAAATTTCGGGGGTATAACCAAGTCTGTCACTAAACACATGTCATCAAGACTTAACACACTAAAGCCTTCTACAACACTCAATCATTTCTCTAGCTTACAACTTTTTTTGCGACTTCAGCAACTTAAGAACGCTCCATTTTTGTCATCAAGTGGGCACCCTATGGTTTTGGCACGTTCCTTGTAAATTGAGAGTTGTCTTCATAAATATGAACAGTGGGGTTCTTATACATAATGGGAATCTCATTAGATAACGGGATATGCATCGACTAGGGTTGAGTAGGAACTTACACTTGTTGAGGAGCATAGTTAGGGGGAAGATTGTACGTCAGGTTAGTCACCATAGTAAAGTCTGATGGGAGACCGACATTCTCTACGACATCCTATTGAAGATTTTTCTTTGACATGCTTAAGATGACTATATTTCTTCTCGTCACTTCTTGATCCTGCTTCAAATGCTCTATCATCCTTCAATAGCTGCCACATGTTCAATATGAGTACCTAGAAATCAACGCCTAGTTATGGACAAAGGTGGAATGAGTTTTTTTTTTCTTTTTGGATATGCATTCATGCTGATGTAATAGAATATGAATAAATGCAATGCAATTTTTTTGGCATATAGGTTCAAAGGTCCAGGGTATGGATGAATCTAATTTCTTTCCACAATAGGGTTCTCACCATATACGATATATGGTTTACAGAAAACTCTAGAATAATAGATTCACAAGAATGTTTTCTGCTTACAACGAATACTTGACGGTCGCCAACTCCTTCAAGGGAAACTATTATGGGTGAGTTTCTCGTACTGACCCTTACGAGATATCCACCCTGAGGATCTGCACTATGCAACCATCAACTTCGATTCTTGACATAGTTCTCAGAGTCATGCATTCACAAGAATGTTTTCCGCCTACGACAAATATTTGTCAGGCATCCACTCTTTTGAAAGAATTTATTCTGAGCAAGATTTTCGTATCGACCCTAACGAGATATCCACCTCGGGGATTCATACTACACAACCATCATTCCTAGTTGGCCAAGAGTTCAATGTTCTATAAAGGTTCTTAGAGTCACGAACCCCTATAAAATATTGAAGCTTACTGCAAATACTCACTGTGCGACAACATTTTCAAGATAATCTACTCTAAGTGAAGTTCTCGTGCCGACCCTTACAAGGTATTCACCTTGGGAATTCACACCACTCAACTATCGTCCTATCTTATTTGCACTCTTGACTCAGATAAAGAGTCTTTCCCACAATGTGTTTTTGCAATCAGAGTATTAATCCAATACCACAACATAATGGAACCATACAACAAATTATATAACAATATAGAGATAATGAATGCATAAGATATAGAAAATCCATACAAGTTAATAAACATAAGCACACAACAAACCAAACTAGGCTTGACTCATTAGAGGGAAAGAATCCACAACAGAGTCGTCATCTGTCACACCTTCGAAAAAAGAATACGACCTCGTGAAGCATAATCACACACTCGCGGGATGGACTGAACAAAGTCACCACTGAACTTTATTTATTCCCAAAGAGGGAAAGGGAGAATATTTATAAAACCTCTAAAACAAACGACTAATATATGGTCGTCGTAACCAAATCAGGCTTCGAGAGTCAATTACGCAAGGGGAAGATATTAGAACCCCTTACATCTGTTGTATTCAACAGGAACCGTTTAGTTAGTTGTGCATGTTAGTGTTAGATTTTGAAATGGTTTGATTCTTGAGTTATTAAAGGGAAAAAGAGTAGGACCAAAAATTATGTTTTCTTATTAGGGTACCTGACGAGACTTTGAATCTCGCTCCTATGTATCTCCGAGTGCGATGGAGAACTCAAGGCTATGTAGTTCTGGCTAGAAAATATTTCTTTGTGGGTCGATCTTAGCGAAAGCTATTTTGTCTCAATCGACGAAAAAATATTGCTCACTACCAAAAAACAAGTGGAGAAGGAAACGTTTGCATCCGATCGAATGGATAAACATATCCACATTCATGAGAAAACATCGCTAGCTTACTTACACATATAAGTGGACTAAAATGGATTGACTATGGATCAAGCATTTGATTATCATTTGTGAAACGGTTCAACAAAATGGTTTGCGAGTTTGAAAATGATTTAACAAAAATGTTTGAGAAGTTAGAATAATGGAAATGGTTTGAAAAGAAAAGTTTGAAATGGTTTTATTTGAGAAAAATACTCGACGTTGGCTCGAGCGCTTATTTTATTCTTTTTTTGAAAGTGATTGATTTTAGTATTAAGTTAGCAAATGACTAAGATGACAAAGCAATTAAAGGACAAGCGATAAAATTAGACAAACAATACAACCCGGGGGGAGGGGATAGATTTTTCCGAATGGGGATTGCAACGAGGATAATCAATAGAAATAAAGTCAATACAAAGCAAACTAAAGATGCAAACAAAAGGAGTGCACATGACATATTTACATCACACATTCAATGTAATCGAATCAAAAGAAGTAAAGGAAAAATGGAACATGCACGAATCAATATGATGACACAAAGACACAAATCAAAGTCGCATATGCGAAAACATGCAAAAGCTACCACAAGAAATCAAAATCGGTCTAGACATAACGACGTTGCATTGTTGAATCTTAACATAAATTAAATGGTACATTGCTAATGTGTAAGCAGTTATCAAAAGTTTAATCGAGAGGCAACAAGACAATAAAAATCAAATGAAAGCACACGTTGCAAATCAAAACACGAATTGGTAGGAGCACAAAATCGGATTGTTGCCATGCTAAACCATCGGACGCGCATACAAAATTGAAAAGCAACGAGATCAATTAAAAAAGAAATTTACTTAAAAAAAATCAAATGATTAATTAATATTTAATTCAATAATTAAATACAATTTAATCAAAATAACTAAATACTAATTAAATTAATCAAGAAAAATAATAGAAAAATAGTAGTAGTAAGAAAAGAACAGATATGGTGCGTAACTAAGCAAAGGTGCATACATTGTCTATAGATTGGCCCAATCTATATAAAATATACTAAAAAATCTCAATTTTATCTAATCTTTACTTTATGTGTGTGTGTATAAGCACGTAGATCAAATAACACAATGCAAACAAAAGTTCCTAGATTCGTGGAGATATAGAATAACATATAAGTTATCATGCTTGAATATCCACCATTTGAGTCTCCAACAACTATTTCAATAATTACATATCCTATTTACCTATGGGCAAATAGGAAAGCATATGTTTCATGCTTGTTTGGGTAATAGCAATGAGATTCCCTAATATCATGCTAAGAATAAGATGTCATTGGTTTGATGAGAAATAAAAAGGAATATCCAAAATTCGAGTGGCTGAAGCTGAAGTAGCTACTTTGGAAGTAGCATAAGGAAAAGCAACTACTGAAGTGAGAGAGTCAGAGTCGAAAAAGAGATTCCTCACTTCTTTCTCTCATTCAAAATTATGCATGAGACTTTCATCTTGCTCGGCTCCTAAGTGATAAAAGAAAGAAGAAGATTGTTTCTTCTTTCTTTTAGTATTTCCTTCCTCTCGTACGTGTAAGACCGAATCCATTCAATTTGGACTTTTCATCAAACAAAAAAGGACTAGTAATCCTAAACTTTTCGAGGAATCCTTCATCAATGGTTGTGAATGACAAATTTTTCTCAATCTTTATAACTTGCACCTATATAACCTAGGTTGAAAAGATTGAGAAATAGAACCATCTGATTTCATTCGTTCTTAATAGCCAAGATGACCATCTTAAGGAACAAATCAATTAAAAAGAGGACAGGAGGAAAATTCTGAGGATGAAAAATAACAGACACAGTAACAATTACTCACATTCAAAGCTCATCACTCCACAAACCTTACCATCTTCATGTGTCCTGTAAAACCAGCGACATCAAAACATTAACCAACTCACATCCCACCACCCTTTCTTCACTTCAAAATAGATGCAACACAAGCAATCCAAGCTCCTTCTAAAATGCAATAGTCGAGAACTACCACCGCACCACCATTTCACACGTAATGCTCCATCGTGCTTCACTCATCTCAAACCACTATCGGTTCTGACTACATAAAACTCCCACTTCAACCACCTATATTTTCACTTCGTAACATCCACCAAACCGCAATCGAAGCCGAAAAAAGAGTCATCGCGAGGTAGAAGGAAGACAAACTGAGCGAGATTGGAAGAGAGGAGAGACGTGATCAAGAGTGTAAGAAAAGCGAAATAGCGAGAGAGATCAAAAGAACAGCCACAACTTCAGAGATCGTTGCTAGCCATCACTTTCATTTACTGTTGAAAAGTATTGTTTGGATTTCAATCGTTTTAGTAAGGAGACTGATTTTGAAGTTGTGAGAAAGGAAATAGGGAAAATATATGAGGATTTTAGTGACACTGGGTTTTCTTTTTTTGGTAGAAGCCCTCAAACTTCTTCCGCTGCCCCTGCGATTAGGCCTTTTGGCCCATCTGAGTTGTTTTCAAAACCCATGATTCACTAGGTACCTCCCTCTCTTTTTATTTTTTATTTTTCTTTACTAAACTTCTTTTTATTTTTTATTTTTTTTAATTTGTTAATTATTTTAATTGGCATATATTTTATTAATATGTGAATTATTCTATTTAAACTTTGATTTTATTTATTTACATAAATTAGTCCATTTGATTTTTATTAAGTAATAAAAACTCCAAATATTTTCTTGTTAACTTTTGAATTAACCCTCTTAGTTTTTTATGTCTAGAATTTATTCATTTAGGGTTTTAATCTTTGATCATCTAGATTCTAACTTCTGTTAATTAACTTATTTAGTCGATTTAGCTACTAACTTAGTGATTTGTAACTTAGATTCCTTTTGCTTGAGTTATGATTTCGA